>NQII01003636.1:0-11002 GCA_002778355.1 Clitarchus hookeri | reverse complement strand
CCCGGTGGCTTGGGGAACGATTGACACCCGACCTGGTTAGCGTCACAGCCACTTCCCCATCCTGCCAGAGGAGTCGACGACTTGAGAGGATGAACAAAGATTTTCTGGTAATCCTTTTGCTCAGCGCAACACGGCGCGCGGAGAAGATTCTGGACTAGAGCCGACAACACTAAATGCCCCCCGCAGCCGGAGAGGAGTCAGTCTTTGCAGTTGCCCCCTGGCTGAAGTGTGGTAATCGGGCGAAGTCTGATACACCAGCGGAGAGGACGGACGACGGCGGAGGGTGCGAGACGGCCGAAAACGAGTATTTTGTGCGCGGTGTGGACGGATGAGAGGGCGTGGTATCCCACAACAGGCTACTTACTGTTCATGACGGCACTTGCAGCACTCTAGAACATTTAGGACTGTGGACTGAATTAAGGTGGGGTTGTATGAATGTGTGATACGGACTTTATTGTAAATATTGGCGACTGTCAAACATCGACACATAATTTGTAAACTATTCAGTAGGTTTTGAAACACAGTTTATTTGGACTGATTTTAGTAATCTGATTGCATTAATTTCTTTGAAGTGATTGTGATTTGTATTGATTAAATGTAAATAACAAGTGATAGCAATTTTTTTGTGAGATGTTAATTCGAGAGTATTTTCTTTGTAGTGTTTGTAAATAAATTAGGAAATTATAATTAACTATTTATTTAATTAAGACCTCCATCCCTTAAAGAACCTGGCTAAGTCCGCTGACTTTGAGAAATTGTAACAGTACTGTAGGTTCGTCTACTAAGCAGGGGTGCAACCAGGGAGTGGGCACTTGGAGCACGCGCCACCCCTTCCCCCCACCACAAAAAAGTAAAAGGATTTTATTTAAACATCTAACTGAATCGCAAGTAAGAATAGTCCGTAAGTCATTTACTACATTCATGAGATTTAAGTTTCTTATTAATGAAAGAGTAACAGTAGGCTAGAAGTGGTCTTACAACAAGACAATATACTTGAAAACTTATCTCTTTCTGTTAGCCGTGGCAAAGAAACACACTTGTGCTCGCCATGTGGGTAAAAGCTTACGACACTGCATAAGTAAGATATGTAAAAAGAATAGCAACACAACTTTTAAAAGAAAGTTGATGTGCAGTAGTTATAGTTGGCAAAATGTAACTACCATTTCCTCGATATAATATTTTGTGAATAATTAATATTTTTACTAAGTATTTGCCTGTTTATATAGTGGCAAGTTTTTTAATGTTATTTTCTTTTGAATCTTGTGCCCCATCCAAACCGAAATCCTGGGCTCGTCCCTGTTACTATAGCTGGCCCTACACGAAACTTATTTTTTGCTACCTTCTGTTAAACCGATGGGCACAACAGAAGGCATAAAAGTTTCCATGGCAGAAAAGAAGAAAGAATGCATCAGTTGATGCCCACACGTTACTTAAGTGCTAACAGAAAACTGCATGCAAGTGGCAAGCAAACAACTCACTAATGACAAACAGTTCGCAACTGACAGGGGTACAAATGCAATCAAATCTTATCTGTGGGCACTTTATAGTGCACTCAAAAATTACGAAGATAGTTTTTATTTCATAAAGACTGCATTTATTTCAGTTTCTGAGTACGAGTATTATTAATGTATCGAAAATGTTACTAGTAATGGCACTGCTTATGTATGGAAAAACATATTATTTACATATCCTGTGCAACGGAAATTTACGCCACTCATTAAAACATTAGCAAATTATTTAAATATTTTGCTCTAACAAGCATAATAATTCATCTTGTGCTTTTCGTAATTATTCGCGCATTTACGGTTATAAGACCAAAAATATCACAATATTAAAAGTAAGGCTTTCATGTGTTTCTGTTAAAAGTACTTAATGCTACTCAGCTTAAATTATTTGCTTTAAAAACAAATCGATTTATTAGCAAACAACCACCACTAGAACTGCACCGTGCAGTTACTTGCAGTTACTTTCAGACAAATGGGTTATAGAAAGAAACGTTTTCTAACAATAACATACATTATAAACATTAATAATATATCACACAAAACAACTAAAAAATGTTTGTTACGCGACTTAAATTTGAATTAATAGCGCGGAGCCGCACGTCGTACTACTGAGTTGCACACACAACCTTAAAACCACACTTGTAATGAGGTAAAATACGATTACCAATCCAGAGTTATCACGTATTATTTTTAAGAAGGGTTTATTGTTTAATTATGACCGTGTGAGTTACTTGAAATGTTTCCCGTTGCATACGCTTACTTTAGGGTTTAGTGTGTACAAAAATACGTTTACCAGAACCCTGATATTTTCATAAACCGACATATACGGCTTGAGGTCGGGTGTCCTCCGTCTTGTCTGTAGCAGCTCCGTGGGTAGAGCAGAAATTTATAACAAGTCCTGATTTCCGTGGGTAATCGGCAAAATGCTTAAAACACTATTTACAAACATGAACTTTGTACCCATGCAAAGTGATCTGTGAGTTAACCAGTCGTTAAGAGCAGCACGGCAGAACTGTGTCCAGCAATATAGTGTAAAATTTGTAATGATATTTTTTCTCTAATAATTAAAGTATGTAATCTGTCGTAAACATATTTGTTAATTTCAGGATTTTTATCACAGAGTATTTAAGAATACAGAGGTGAAACGATAGCGTGTTTTGTGAAGACAAATCACACACGCTAGCAAAATGGCCTTACCAGTCAGCAATATGGTGGTACCAATCAGCTCCTCGAGACTAACTTGTTGGATGGCAGTCCAACCAATAGGAAATATTACATAAAGTGCAGTAACCAATCAGACCCAAGGCTCGCTTCCACAGCTTCCGCGGCCAATGAGCGATCGAGTTCACTTACATAAAAAGAACCACAATGCCATTTCGCTTATATATACTTAGTTATTATGTTTTTATAGTAGAAATAAGAATTCGTATATATAGATTTTTTTTCAAATGTGTTTTTGCTGCACATCATAGCCAATAACGAAACAGAGTGGTCAAACAGCCTCGTTTGCTACTGGTACATAGGGATGAGATTGGAGAGCGGAGTGGAGAGATTTGTGTTGTTCTTAACATCGTGGTCTTGAGAGCCGATGAGGGTGAAGTGAGATGAGTATGGAGCAGCGCCGGAATGCAAGGGCGGGAGAAACGGGTGATCCCCGAGAAAACTCACCTACCAGCGGCATCGCCCGGCACGATTCTCACATACGAAAATTCGGGAGTGAACCCGCCGGGAATCGAACCCTGTTCGCCTAGGTGAGTAGCAAATAGTCTTACCACTACACCACCGCGGCCACCAGGGATGAGATAAGGAGGTTGAAAGCAAAATATCGTTTTTCCAAAGTGTAAGTGGTGGACCTTCCTTCTGCTTGTACAAAGACCATTTATTCTGAAAAGTAACAAATTGTTTGTACACAACTACTTTTATTGCTACAAACAAAAACTATTTTAAAAGGTTTTGAGGGATAGGGTATGTCGTGGCCCCATCCCTGGCTACATCTATAAATGAAATAATAATTATTATATGTATATATACATATAATAATTATATATAGACTATATATATATATATATATAGAGCTCTGTGAAACTATAAGTACTAAAAAATTTAGCTAATAAACTGATAAAAAATTATAAACTAGTACAGTAAAGTCCGTACAGAAAACCAAATTTAAAATTTAATTCGATTTGTTTGATATCAAAACACATTTTTATACCAGTATTGATACTGGGAGAAATACATGCTTCAAAAACAACAGAGAGCCACTCGCTAACATGGTATAATAATAAATAAAGTGTTTACTTCAAAACCCTAAGGCGTACAATCTAGCAGTTCCTACAAAAAAACTGCATTTTCATGACCATGTGAAACAAGAACCATTTTAGTTGTGTATCTCAGGAGAATGGTTGGAGCAACATATTTAGTTGAAATATGGCAAAAAAAAAGTTATTTCCTTGTAAACGTTTTCTTTGGTGATAACGGGGGCCGCGGGGATACATAAGCCAGACTACCCACCTCGCACTAAGTCGAACCGGGCTCGATTCCCAGCGGGATCACTCTCGGATTTTCGTCTGTGAGAATCGTGCCAGGCGATGCCGCTGGTAGGCGGATTTTCTCGGAAATCTCCCGTTTCCCCCGCCCTTGCATTCCGGCGCTGCTCAATACTCAGCTCACTTCACCCTCATCGGCTCTCAAGACCTTGATGTTAAGAGCCGTCCAAATCTCTACACGCCGTTTCCCCCGCGCCCGTTCATTCAGCCGTTACTCCATCTTCGCCTCATTTCACCCTCATCGGAGCTCAAGACCTCTCAACTTAACTTTTGGAGATAGCAGTCAAGATCACAGTACACTAAATCTGAATCAGTGAGAATTTCCCTGTTGCAATCAGTGAACAGCATCTGACTTATTCAACAGTCACTTCATTTAATTTAACAGATGAATTAGTGAAAGAATGCCAGTTTTTCTTCTCTTATTGATTTATTGACATGTTTCACAGATTCATCAACCATTTTAATTAGCTGTTTTTCAGTGATTTGTCATTGACTGATGGATCGCTTAAACAAAGTGTATCAACAGAAATAACAATAAATAAACTAATAAAACCCACAAGAAATATTTTTAGTGTGAGTTTATTTTTTCATTTTACGAGGTAACGATAACATTCAGTGTTTTATTTCATTTTTACGTCCTTCATTTCATTTTCACGTAATTATCATAGCGTTCGGGTTGAAAGTTTAAACTGCATTGAATGTGATGAAGTAAGTGCATTAATATAAACTATTTGTTTTAACAATTCTAATGTTAACAATTAAAATAAAAAGGGATAAGAAAGAACGTACAATTTAAGCCTACATATTTTCGATAAACACGTATAATAAACATATTTTCTCCCTAAAAGACAACGTTGGATTGGCAGCTCGATTGCTATGGTATCGGATTGGGAGTAGGATACTGTGGGTTTAAATACTAGACACCGTTAGGCTTTTATTTTTAAATTCTTTTAAATTGCACGATATAAACTATGTTTATCGGAAATATGTTTATTTCCCGTAATAATTTAGCTAAATTCAATAACAAACCATATTTAATTCACCGCACGCAGTTGTCTGTCATTTATTCAATCAGTGAAATTGTTTCACCGAAACAACCAGTGGTTTTCTACATAATATGAGTGAAACTATTTTCACTGATTCGAGTAGTTGCATTTCACTGCGAATCAGTGGTTTTCCACTAATTTGAATTTAGAGTGTAGCAGTGCATTTTTGATATCTTAATTTGAGGGGCCTCCCTAGTTGTATGGATCTCACTGTAAGCAGTTGTTTATATCATAATTTAAAAAAACGGGAATATTTTAATGTAAATATTTTTGCAGGGCAGAAATGAATGTCGATATTTTGTTGCCCATTCATAAATTTGGCTACTGAAACATAAACTAGGTCGTTGAAAAGTGTCAACATCAGCAAAAATTTTTGTAAGTAACCCTCTGGGTACGATATTTATTATTCTGTGAAATAGTGTTTTAAACTATCGCGACAATGCTGTATTTTGTTTGTGAACAGATTGCTGTATTGAAAACTTATAGCCACCTCTTAAAATACTGAGGAAACGCAACACACGTGAAGCTTGTTTATGCTAATTTCCATCGCCGTCGCAATGCTGCCTTACGGCAAGATGTGACCTTGAGACGTTTAATATGGTTTACTAGGGAGTCTCCTTAATAATTTGAAAACGCAACTGCCCAGTTAGAGTTCACATGAAACTTTACGTGCTCACATTGCAAGTGGCAAAGCTGGGTGGTAGAAATATATTAAAATGCAAAAACTAAGCAAAAAGGTCCAAGAAGCAAAAATAAATACAAAGGTTGGTGGATATTGTGTGATGGTTAGTAACTTCATGACGACCATTCCGAGTACATGAAAATGTGACAATCGGGCTGTTTCTTGACAATGGTGAATGCTTATCATAGTTGATTAATGGGTTTACTTAAATGTTTAGAGGAATAACGCAACAACGGAACGTATCTTGTTAATCGTATTCTAAATATTATAGCTTCATTTCACAGCCTTATTCTACAAGGTATTACTTGTTAAGTTAGGGAGAGGGAAAGTCCAGTAGCAGACGAACAATTCGACAGTAACCACCACGAGTGACTCACACTTGTACTTTCCGTCTTTGATAAAGAGTCAAACCAGACTATGAGAATATTTCATTATTTTGTTGCGAGTCAAGGAAGTAGATGCTCAGAATATTGTTGTTCTTTTGATACTACTGTAAGTAATCTGTTGAAGATTTTATGGCCTGATGTGTTTTCCCCGCGCTGTAATGGCGCATCGATAAGATCTGGTGAGTTAAGTGTTGCTCGTACGAGAAGCAACAATATCCTGCATGAGCACTGTTTAAATGCCTATATTTCTAGTTGATGTTTGTACGTTATGAGTAAATAAAAGTATGATATTTGACTTGTTTTGTTACAGTGCAGTGCACATATATTATTCTTGAGGGCAGCTCAGTTAAGACACGAGTTCTTGAGGACAATAAGAAATCTCGAGAAGAGCCTAGCCTACCTAGTTACACTAAAATCTTCATTCAAGACAAGGAATTCCTGCCGAGCAAACGATGTAGATACCATGAAACCACAGTTTACAGTTTTAGTGTATGTATGCACCATCATCAAGTCTACCAAATGCCCTGGAAACGGAACTGTATACCATACCAAATCTTTTCAGTTTATTGTGGTTCTATAAATTATACATTCTAACTAGAAGCGTGTTTATAAGGTCAGCTAGATTATTCCGTACTCTAATATGAACCGTGTGATTTTAGTGGATTAAGTACCTCTCAGAAGTCTACCATCCCTAAACAATTAAGAACTCTTCTATTTAATTGTTACAGAGGCTCTGTGTTTATCACAGACATCCATCAACCCTCGTGTGGGAAGAGAAAATAATATAACAGAAACATGATGGCCATTGGGAGAACAAGATCTGTTTGACTCCTTGTAGCGAGATATCAGTAGTACAACTTATTATCCGATGATTGACACACTGATAAGTGCACTTGGTGAGAGATTTAGTAAAAAAAAATAAAGTGAAATAATTTGCCAAGTAGGAAAACTACTAGCCTTGCATACATGTTTACATGACAAAAAAAAGGTGATAGTCAGTTCATTTTGAGTAAAATTATTGAACCTTTTAGCTGAAGTAACACTTATAAGAAACATAGAGTGCATATCAGGCCGACCAACAAGCCTTCTAAGATGGCTTAATTGGCAAGGAAGTGCTACTTATAAGGTGTTTTGTAACTTATCACTAGCACTTGGCCGGCTCAATGTCATGTATATGACAAGCTATGGGGCTGCACCAGCATTTTACAAATTATTGCGAATATCCTGTCTACTAAGCCACAGGAAAGACTCGACAACTTGTTACCTTATGTGGAACAAGAACTTACTGCTGCAGAGTCAGTGAACAGAGTCACTGAAGATTTTAAAATACGTGTCCTAGAAGACGGCAGATTAATTGTTTGAGAAGGGTGTTTTTCAACTGTTTTCTAAAATTTAAATATAATATTAGTTTACAAATAAAATAGTTAGCAAATCATTGCTGATTCTGTGAGTTTGTGAATAGTGGTTATGTTCGTACGTTGTTAATACGAGAATACATTAAAACTCAAGAATGTCACAAAAAAATTATTATGTAATTATGTTCCATGCAGGTTATTAAATATTTTAAACCGCAATTGTACAGAAATTCAGATCAATTATACGTTGAAATATGTATTACAGCCAGTATTATTGGGGCCTATTTGGTGCCATAGTCCTCATTTTTACGGCACTAAATGGCCGAAGGCCCGGTAACAGCCTCGGCCCAAATGGCTGCACACGCCTTAAGCCCTAGACATGTTATAAGTAGTTTCGTGATAAAAAAAATTGGTTAATAGTACATGAAATGGTTTTATCTGATGAAAAGCTGCATTAGCAGAAAACAAATGCATTCAGTGCTCACTGGCAAACATATTTACGTATATTGTTATACTTCTTGAGATTTTTTACGTAAATTAATACGGCTATTTATTAAGTTGCAGGAAAGCATTCTAGCTAACTCAGGTAAACTGGAATAACCGTAAAGTGAGGAATTCTTAAGGGCGCCGCCTTCCTGGCGATTGAACTGCATTGCAGTGTGTTTGAAATCCGCATTATTTTACGAAAACACTAAACATGTACCCATTATACCGATGCACGTAAAGAAAATACACTTAGGACCAGGTACGAATAATACTCTCAATACATCATACGCATTATAAATGCTATTCCCGAGCCCTCCAACAAAGCTAAAAACGGTTTTTTTTTCACACCGCTGTATCTCATATTCTAGTCGGAAACATGCGAAATTATTATAGGGACCTGCAATGAACTTTGCTGCCAACTTTCCACCAATACAATTATCTTGTCATCGTTTAAAGTCCCATAGGCACAACGGAAACACTGCACGCCAGTTCAGAGCCTTGCGCGTAGGAGTGATGGGGCACTAGGCGCGCGTGTCAGTGTCGCCCTTATCGCTCCCGCGCTTCCCTGCCTCAAACGCGCTATAAAGCTGAAAGTAGGCGGCGCGCCCTTAAGTATTGGGATTTTGTACTTTTTTGATGCATTACCACAGTATAAGAATTGAAAATTCGTTTCAGAGATCTCGTTGCACTACATCAATGTAAAATACACTTGGCGTGTAAAATCTGGATACCCTCCTGCGAGAACTGAAAAACATTCAATTTTCTAGTTCAGGTGGAAACTATGTACTCTTTAATAAATAAATGTCCAAATTCCACTGGTAGTAAAAAAAAATATGCTTGATAGTGAAAAAAAAACGATTCGTGAAACTTGTCCCCACCTTACGGAATGTGTATTTGCAGGGTATAACAATATACATATATACCCTATATATCATATATATATATATATAACACACACACATTTGTAGACGATTGTTTTTATTTTTGCAATCTTAGTTTAGTATACACTGGGAAAAATGTTTTGTATTCACTGCTACATAATGTTTGAGTATAGACATTACAAAAGTTATCTGACGATAATAATATTATTAATATTATTTTGTGGTAGCTACAAAACGCGATTATCGTAATTACAAACTAAACTCATTTTGCTATTAATAGAGAAAGACGCTTAGGTCAGCAAAATGTAATTTTCTTAGTCTCCAAAAAACATTTTGTGAGAATTTCGTTGGCAAACTATTTCGTAGCAATCACCGAACTGTTATTTTATCAGTGTAAGAGCATATGGTGGCGCAACGCGAAGTGGGTCTGCCTGAATAAGATATTAGTATCTTCCCCCAGAAAACAACTCGTAAATATGCATTGGATTTGTAACTACGTAAAATTGTGTGTATCACAAACAAAATTCTTTACTTAATTCACGCGATCTTAACAATTACAGGTTAGGTATACGATGAAACTCCATTACTTAAAGGTTAAGAATAAAAATAACAGGAAATTTTGAGAATTTGTTTATATGATCTATTCACCAAGTATTGACATTTATATGAGGCAATAATATTTAATGATTACTGGAAGTCATAATGCACAGCACCCCACTTCTCAAGCAGCCCTCTTCTTAAGTGTGTACTNCTACTTTTCAGATCAAATAATTGAAAACGAGAGCTGTCAGGGCATCGAATATCTATTGACTGATATTTTTTATTCGTCAATATTTTTTCCACATTGATTTTGTTGCATCTAGAAACTGTAACTATGATCAACTCATTAGTTATTCTTTTTACTTATCATATGAGAAAAACAGACTGAAAGCAGTCCATCCTGGTTCCAGGAATTCTGTAAAGTAGTTCTGTACGTAATAATAAGGTTTGACTTTTAATATCTAGTCTTAACAGTAAGTTATAAAGGGAGATAATGTAACACAAGATGGCAAGGGGTACCAGCAACGTCTCGGGTGCGTAGACCCGCCTTTGGCCCATGCACAAAGCAGTATTGTGGCTTGGAGAAACATTGGCGAGGGCGCCGGACGCAGGCGACTGTGGGTACTCACTCATCATCTGCTGCGTGGCCAGGTTCCCCAGGTGCGCACACCGATCGCTGCTCACGAGAACACACGGCCTGTGGGTCGAGCACGGGTTCCCGCTCCTACTTACCGCAGCGCCGCCCGGCTTGCTGTGTCAATGGGGAGGCTGCTTGCTTGCGTCCGTCCCTCCACGCTTCCAATTACAGGCGATTTAACAATCACTCTCTCGGGGCTCTTCACTCCGAGCTGTCACAGTTCAAACCTACAACAGTTGGCGAGAGCTGTGGTTCGTCACGCCTGCCACCTCTGCACCGCCTCCGACCACAAGGTGTCGACTAAACTTTGCGCTCACGCAATCGATCTACGTATCAAAATAAGTCGCAAATACTTCATTTCCTTGCTGGAAACCCTATTTTATTTTCCTGCTTGTATTTAATCCTTGTTGGTGGCTCATTCCAATGACCCCACTCTCCTCTGACCCATACCCACTGGACTTTAATTAATACGTATATTTAAATTCTCATTTTATATGTAACTCCACTCTAATATGATCGGAGTCTACTTGATTGACAACTTACAACATCCGAGGGAAAACAACTACACCCGGGAGTCAGTACTACGTTGAGTTTATGTCATATCCTTGCTAAGGGAGGGCATTCTGAATCTTTCTTACAAAGTCCTAGCCTCAGAATAATTCATGCGTTCTTACATGACAAAGTGCATCTTACGGAACGACTTTCCGCAAGCTCTCATTAAATTTAGTGCCGTTGTTTTCAAACCACTTTAACGTGTCAGTTTTTACAAAATAATTGGAAGGGATATTTTTTCATCTCCGTAGTATGTTAGGGTGCATCATTCATCACAACAACATAACTAGGTGGGAGTTAAGGCAAAAAATTTTCATCTATCCATTTTTTTTAGATTTAAATAGTTCAGCTGGGCATAGTATTCTTTGGCGATATTGTCGGCTTTC
>NQII01003635.1:216538-251330 GCA_002778355.1 Clitarchus hookeri | reverse complement strand
TCTGCTGGCAGCGACCCATGGTATTTCTATTGGTTTATGGTACTAGCTACAACCAATAATAACACTTTGGTCTGCTGGCAGCGACCCATGGTATTTCTATTGGTTTATGGTACTAGCTGCAACCAACAATAACACTTTGATCTGCTGGCAGCGACCCATGGTATTTCTATTGGTTTATGGTACTAGCTGCAACCAACAATAACACTTTGATCTGCTGGCAGCGACCCATGGTATTTCTATTGGTTTATGGTACTAGCTGCAACCAACAATAACACTTTGGTCTGCTGGCAGGTACCCATGGTATTTCTATTGGTTTATGGTTCTAGCTACAACCAACATTAACACTTTGATCTGCTGGCAGCGACCCATGGTATTTCTATTGGTTTATGGTACTAGCTGCAACCAACAATAACACTTTGATCTGCTGGCAGCGACCCATGTTATTAACCAGAAGAATGACACTGCCTGTATTGGTGGTAAACTGCGATCTTGTACGGCACCGACTATGAGCTTCCATACATCGCATCACGTCGTACGTGAACGAGTTAACTCGGAATAATACGTAACGGGTTTAAATCAACGTTAAGACGCGGAACTACTTTCTCGCCGTCGTCACCAGCTTCACCGTGCGCACGCCACTCAAGTGTGGCACCTAGAACATATGCGAGTAGGAGCAGCGACATTTTTTTCGAGGAATTAATTTCAAAAGTGCTCTTAATTAACCACAAACCTCCTACAGCGGGTTGCACTGGCCATTGAAATCTAAGCCAATGAATATGGCCGATACCGAGCAGGCCGTTACTAACGGGGTTCCTCCTCGACGGGAGCAACGGAGGAGACGCAGTTCGCGATGAAAAAAGCGCACGTATTGAACGTGTACAGTCCGTCCACGACCACTTCAAATTTTTCTGAAGCCCTGCTTAAGTTATACTTCCACGATATTCCTCCGCTTCGTGCTGCATATAGAGCTTCACCGAATCTTGAAAATTACACCAAGAGGGATAGCGCACCGCGTTCGACCGCACTCAGTGTTGTAATATTTTGCATCAGAACTATTTCTTACTGGGTNCCAAGAGGGATAGCGCACCGCGTTCGACCGCACTCAGTGTTGTAATATTTTGCATCAGAACTATTTCTTACTGGGTATTACCAACACACATATTTTCTCCCCGTTTTTATGCATAATAATAATAACAATTAAATATTGTTATTTATACATAATATATAAGTTAAAATGTTATTAATATAAAATAATGTACTTTTATGTCAACACGAATATAAAACGCTTGGGATACATGTCATATTTAGGAAACGAGCAAACACGTCACATATGGGGTGAATTTTCATAGGTTTATTTCAGAAAGTGAGAAGAAACCGCGAATAGACTATACGTGTCGAAATGAAAGAAGGTATTCTTACTAAACGGTTCGCGGTCATTGCGTGCATGTCGTGTAGGTACATCCTCGACGCGTGGACGGATACGAAACGGCGATGTTTTATTTCGGGTCGTGCTCGTAAGACCTTCATCCGATAAATAAACTTGTAGGAGAATGGGAGGGAAATGAGTTATCAGTTGCATTTGTTAGAATAAATTGCTATTTTGTAAAATTTTTTTTTTTTTTTTTTTTTTTTTTGTTTTTTTTTTTACTTATATTTGAAAAATACATTTAAAACACGTTATTTACTAATAAATACCTAACTTACTAAAATCAAGTTTTTTTTTTAGTCTTGCGTGATTGGTCGAACATAAGACGAGTACGTTCGCTATGAACCAGACAATTTTGTACGCGTTCTATGCAGACGTATTTTACGTACACGAAACTGATCATGAACTAAGCTTGAGGGAGAAAATGGTTTGCGTGTGCATCCCTCCCCCCCCCCTCCTCGTCCCTTTATAGTAGACCCTTTTACGCTACGCTACAGTATCAGTATGTCCTTTGAAAATATCTTGCAAATAGGAGTAATTTATTAAACATACCGTACACCATTCCAGAGCTATGTCGCCGAGTAAAACACAAAGGATGACATTAAAAACACACACGGGAACAAACCAACTCTAGCTGTTGTCAACAGATATTTACAAACTAGGTGGTATTGTCTTGTTGTCGTGTAGGATTTCTAATGCCCACGACCGAAGTAATATTGATGTAACCTCTTCAGCATCACGCCACACAGCGTGACTAGAGGCACGTGAATTTCACGATATCATTTGTCAGCAGTCTAGACTTCTCTGTCTTACGCGAAATCGGGCCACAGTTGTTCACCCATTGGCTGATGAAGCTTTTTTTTTTCTCATTAAAATCGGTTGCATGTTATAATGCCACATTATTCCTTCCTGTTTATTACTGGCTGGAGAGTTTAACAGGGTGTGTCGGAACCACTGTGGTGTGTTCCTAAAAGTAACACTAGATAATACGGGCCTGATGTAGGGGGTCTGCCACGGAAAGAATTTGCTAAATGCACCTAAATTTAATCACGGCATACTGCTGTAGCCGTGTTCAGGATAGGATGGAAAATTGCAATGAATAATATGGACACATTCCTAAATCATTTAACAGTACTAGGCAATAAAATAAGCACGCGTCTATTTCCGAAATTTAACTTTCACCTAATAATAACAAAATTCAGACCAGTATAAAAGATCGCTTTCTACGGAATAGTAATTTTTGCCATAATGAAGCCAGTTACATCGACAAAAATTACGCGATAAAATGTCTGGTGCTTCGCTGAAACCGCTCTTTCCTGAATTAAACTCGTTTCACCCCCCCCCCATCCCGTCAGCGGATTAATAGTAATCTTCACCATAAATTCAAGTGTGTCCTAACCTTTCTCCTGAGTCTTGCAGTACACAGCGTTCGTCGATCTCACGCCAACGAAGACCCTCGAAGTTCTCTGCAATGGCGCACTCTTGAGGCGTACTCTGAAGGACGCTGCGCTCGGCCGCTGGTCCCCACGCAGTGCCGCTGCACGCGTCACAGCCGCTGACCGGAGCGGAGGCGTGAGTTGGTCTTCACAGCTGAAGTGATGCTCTCCAGCGCTTCAAGAACTCCAGTGAACGACCGCGTCTGTGGATTGTACGCGACAGGGAACATTGCGCACGTGGCTATGCGTTGCGCAGGACATGCTGGCCGACTCGGCCAGACGTGCCTCTCTGCCTCCGTGCTGCCCCCCCCCCCTTCCACGACAATAAAGAATATCGTGCGTGACAAAGTTACGCATTAATCGACCTACTTACGTTACGTATCACTCTACCCAGCGAGTCTACAGCCGCAGCTTCATTGGAGAATCAATGTAAGATAAATTTAATTTTAACGCATACATTTTAAAGATAACTGTTTGAAACAAAAAATAAACAATCAGATCAACTTTTTCAGAAAATACTGTAATGTAAAAATTATTTTTCAAGAAAATTTTATTTATACAGATTTATTAAATAAAAATATAAATATTATTGTTAAAAATCAAAAAGTTAAAATATAACAGTTGAAAATATTTTTTGACGTACCAGTATTCCGCAAGTTATGTCGTACCGAATACTTTTTGTTTGAAACTGTTATCTTTAAAATTAATGCATTGAAAATAAATTTTATTTTACATTGATTCCCCATTTAAACTCTGTGGCTGCAGGCTTTCTAGGCGGGCACCCGTAACATTCTCAGCTCTGTAGACATTCTCACACACACACACCCACGAACACACACACACACACAATAACACACACACATATATATATTCAAGACGCGCTACGAGTGAGTGGCCTGTATGCAAGCACAGCAGCAGCACACCAGTTCTGTAAGTCTCTGATTCCCAATTAAAATTTACTGAATTATGCAACATTCACTAATGACCGATTGCCAGCCAATGCAGTGCTGAGTCAACCGAGTCCCTGTTAAATTGGATTTCGGTTGTAACGTTCACCGGCGTTATACCTGAATGATTATCAGGGTGGCTTATAAACTGAATTATGACCTAACTTAAACTCACACCCATACCTTACCAATGACTCGAACCCAGAACCTCTAGAACTACAGACCGGCGGCGCACCAATCGACTGCGTCACGTGGGGTCGGCTCCCTGTTAAGTTGTCTGCCGTAAGTAACAGTCATAAGTAGGGGCAGTGATATTTCGCGAAAAGATTTCGAGACAAGTAGGGTCGTACAGCTTCTTTGATTGGATAAAAATGTCCTGGCCCGTGTTAACCGTTAGCGCACGAATCACGAAGGTTCAGTGTCGGAGTTACTTAGTTCTGAGTGGCTTGGTTAAAGACGGACACGGCACCAGCAGCCAACGGAGGCATAACAACAGCTGATGTGTGTATATAGTATTGAAGTCTACTGTGTGCTCCGATTTTTACGCGAAAAGTCACTGGCCCTAGTCATAAGTATGCAGTATGTCGCGTTTGACCAAAATTTAAACAAACTTGAAGAATGCTGGTTGATATGACGTGTTTTCGTTAAATCATGATGAAACGTAGCGACATAATTAAATGGTATCCTTGCGGCTTTTGTTAAGGAAGAGTAGTCCTGAAAATGTCGATACTCCACACCCTGCAGGACTGTAAAGCCAGTATTAAACATGTGGCAGCAGCTTAATGAACAAATGCTCTCCACTATTGTATGAACATTACTATGAAGTCTAACGTGGTGCCATGCTGTACCAGGTTACGGTAGTGCCTGCACATATTTCTTATACGCATAAGACACTGAATTGAATTGAATTTATTATGTGGTATATTTTTTCTGAATAGTAATGATACAAGAATAAACAGGAATCAGTATACAATACAATGCATGTCAGCGTACATCACGCTCTTCTGCAGAACCGGACAGGAAAGGGACACCAGATGAAAACTGAAAAACAAACCAAGGATTAGTGACAAGAAAAAGGGGGAAACTACACAAAACCCCAGCATAAGACACTGACCTAGCTTGCAGTATTGNTTTATTATGTGGTATATTTTTTCTGAATAGTAATGATACAAGAATAAACAGGAATCAGTATACAATACAATGCATGCCAGCGTACATCACGCTCTTCTGCAGAACCGGACAGGAAAGGGAAACCAGATGAAAACTGAAAAACAAACGAAGGATTAGTGACAAGAAAAAGGGGGAAACTACACAAAACCCCAGCATAAGACACTGACCTAGCTTGCAGTATTGCAGTCTCGCAAAGAAAACACAAAACAGTCAATAATACTGTCACATGTTACTGGCTTGCACTACTTCTTTTGTCCCGTCCCACTTGAGCGACCGAAGGATTGTGTCGAGGCCAGAGTGGTAATCCGAGAGAAGCGCGCGAAGGTTTACAAAGGAGTGCCACTGCCACGATAAGCCGATCGGGACTCGAGCTGCCTTCTGTCATAGAAAGGATCGAACGTCTGGGGTTATCGTTGCAATAATATTCTGGACATTGCCCCCCGCCTCTCTCAGCAGGCCTCGGGGTGCGGGGGAACTTTCTGGTTTAAGACAGCGAGATTATTCAAGCCACTATGGGCCTTCAAGTCGAGAGTCTAGAGATTGGGGAATTGAACGGCTTTAAAAGAGCCAGGTGTGCAGAGGGAGCTAAGCGAGAGTGGAGGCGAGAGTGACAAGCGAGAGTGAAGCCTGCGGATTGCGAGTATCGATACAGTGGAGAGTGAGGCGAAGTCTGCGGATTGCGAGTATCGATACAGTGGAGAGTGGGGCGAAGCCTGCGGATTGTGAGTATCGANGAAGCCTGCGGATTGCGAGTATCGATACAGTGGAGAGTGGGGCGAAGCCTGCGGATTGTGAGTATCGATACAATGGAGAGTGAAGCGAAGCTTGTGGATTGCAAGTATCGATACAATGGAGAGTGAGGCGAAGCCTGCGGATTGCGAGTATCGAACAGTGGAGAGTGAGTCTAAGCCTGCGGATTACGAGTATCGATAAAATTGAGAGTGAGGTGAAGCCTGCGGATTGTGAGTATCGATACAGAGGAGAGCGATACTTGCGGGCGGGTCTACTGAACTGGATGCGTGAATGACATACAACAGTAATGATGGCAATATACAGACTGAGTATGTATAATAATTAGCGTGAATTAAATGACTGTAAAAAGCATAGAGACAGTAATAAGGAATGCATTTGAAATTGAGATAGATATTAAATATTGTGCTCACTACGAATATAAAGAGACAATGATAATACTGAAGATAGGTAGTTTAACATTGAAAAAAATAACTGTGGAATATTTGTAGTAATATAAATCAATTAAAAAAATTAAATTAAGATATATAATTTATATTATGACCTCCATCCTTCACGAACTCGTATACGCTCCTAGCGTCTTGTGACAATACTACTGCTTGAATCACGCACGCAAGTATAATGTTGTGTCTTAACAGCTATAGAGTAGAGTCTCATTCTCCATACGACATACCAAGAAATTTGTATGGAAGACGGCCGATTCGATACTCTCTCTTTAACAGCACACAGTAGCCAATCAGACATGACAGCAGCACATCCACGCACAGCCATTGAGCGACAGAGGAGGCGTACTTCAAAGGAACCGGCATGCCTTTTGATCTCTGTGTAGTTGCTTATTCCGTGTCGCATACGTGATAGAATATCGTTCTGCGGCAAGAAATGCTGTTAATGTCTCATCCATAAATATCTTCGTGAACATACCCGTTTTAAACATTTTTTAAACAGTCGCGCTATTGAGCAAGCTATAGATTAACTTATATACGCATACATTAGTATACACTGAAGATCCAAAAAAAAACTGGTACACCTGCCTAATATCGTGTATCGCCTCCCGAGCACGCAGAAGTGCCGCAAGACGACGTGGCATGGACTCGACTAATGCCTAAAGGCATGCAGGAGGCAATTCACACAATGAATCCTGCAGGGCAGTACACAAATCCAATCTGCGCCAATTTGAGAAAGGGTTGCACGTCTGTCACGTTTAATGATTCTCGTCAGTCGTCGTTTGTCCCGTTCGTTCACGATCTTTTTCCGGCCGCAGCGATGTCGAAGATGTGATGTTTTAACCCGATTCCCGATATTCACGGTACACTCGTGAAATGGTCGTACGCGAACATCCAAATGTTATCGCTATCTCTGAGATGCTATGTCTCATCTCTCTTGCGCCGACTATAACACCACGTTCAACCTCACTTAAATCTTGATAACCTGCCGTTGTAGCAGTAGTAACCGATCTAGCTGCCGACCGCATCGCGTTACTCTGATTGGTTCCATACCTTTTGATATTTGCATACGCACGCCTATACCAGTTTTTTTTGGCTCTTCAGTGTATGTAAAGTTTTATCAATTGCATTTGGTAACCAGTAGCCCAGGCCCACAATATATTGGTGAGGGTGCTTTCCGAACGAAGCGTCTACCCTCAAACGCCATATTTTGGATCCACCATCGATTTATATTTCGACTTGTAGCAACTAAAAAAAACATTCAGTCGTATCCTATACTCACGTTGAACAACGAGTGAGGCGTGTGCTTGGTGCTACACGACGACCAATTATCGTGAACTATAGTTGTAGCGATTTACAAAATGCATACAACCCCCATTACATCCCCTTCTAGTGCAACACTTTCATAAACGTGGGGCGAACTGTTGAGAACAGTAATATTCTGTTCTATTCATAGCTGTGTGGGGACCGCCGGTTGTGAAACCAGTTCATTTCAACGTGATTGGTTTCCTCCAGCATGAACATTTCAAAATTTCCTGGAAATAAACGCAGACTGATATTTTCCGTCTCCTTACTTCACTGAAGCAGTCGCCATTTTCTCGCTGGCCACTGAGAAAATATTTCACTGACTTATAGAGATTTTCTTTCGCTGAAGTTTTAAATTTCTGCCTGTTGCATTGTTCGAAGTTTCTGCATCGAGAACTGTAATTAACACAGGGTGAAAATTTCCCTTTCTCTTGTGGCCTTTAGCACAGTGTTTGCAATTTTTCTTACAACCAAGCGGCTGTCATTTATTTCTTTGCTGATGTAGGGGAGTGGAGCTATTTTCATTCTAAATGCTTTGCTCTTGTTTATGTCGCCAATTCGTTAAATTTTGTTGCTAGCCCAATATCCCGCGGCGTACAGTTAACCTGTTTTCGAAGTATGGCTTGCTACCATATACGAGCTATGATTATCTGTGCTCGTGTTATTCAAAGTAACATAGTCTTATGTTACTTCAATTTTTTTTTTGTAAACTTTACTTAGAATTTCTTTGCACATTTACAGACCTTTGTAAAAATAGAATAATATCCTTAGTACAATTCACTTTTTGTAATGATACAAAAGCTGTATTTGTAACAAGTGCAGAAAAAATGTTAGTACTGATCCGGTATCTCTTTCTTGTCTTACTTTCCAAGTATGTCATCAAATGGCTGTTTGTGTTTCTCCTGCCCAATACGTTTTGTAACCTACTGAATATAATGCAAAAGTCTTTTGTATGCGTTTAATGCTAATAGCTTATCCTGACGCACGTTCGTATGACAATATTGCTACGAGTCGCTTGAAGCGTATCGGAGTTCGTGATGGATTGAGATATTAATATAAATAAAATAACTACATTTAACTTCTTAGTTTATTCACTTTATTAAAATACACACAGTTAACATTTCCACCATTAAATTAACTCTTTATACTATACAACACTTGTTATTCCTGCCAATGAGAGCAATTTTTAATGGCAATCTCGATTATAATTAATGTTCTCATCACTCTTTATACTAGCTACAGCCACTTGATCATCACTAATAATTTTACATATCCGAGCAAAATGTCCGCTGCCATGCATTTACGTCATTCCAAATGTCTGCCACTCACGCATCCAGTCTCACTCTCCCAGCCTAGCGGTCTGTCGCACTCTCTACTCTCCCGAGGGGCCACGGTGGCGTAATGGGTAGACCACTCGCCTCTCACCTAGGTGAACTTGGTTCGATTCCCGGTGGAGTCGCTCCCGGATTTTGGCATGTGGGAATCTTGCCGGGCGATGCCACTGGTCGGCGGGTTTTCTCGGGTATCTCCCGTTCCCCCCGCCCTTTAATTCCGGCGCTGCTCCATACTCACCTCGCTTCACTCTACTCTCCTGAAGCTCGCTGGTCACTTGCGCTGACGGTGCTACGCGACTCCAGACTCTCGACACGCGGGCATTCTGCGACTTTACTTATATAGCTCAGTTGGCCTGGCCCAGAATGCTCTTCGCGCCCGGAGTTGTGCAGAGGGGAAGGTGAGGTGACGACCAGAAAATTCGCGCAGTTGCTATCCCAAGGTATTCAGTCTTCCAAGGCCGACAGCCTTATCGCGGCACATGGCGCATGTTAATGTGGCAGCCATTTGCAAATCTCCGCACGCTTCTCCAGGCACCGGTGATGCCCTCGAAGCACACTCGAAGGGGCGGCAAGGGAAAGGAAGTGAAGCAACTTCACGCAACAGTACATTCTGGAATTATAAAAGTGCAACCGTATGAATGTGTAGTTCGCCTGCAGAAATTTAATAAGGGCTGTTCACGGTAAACTGAGCACTTTTGAGAGCCCTGCTTAAAATTTACTTTTACGTCCATTGCGTGTTCTTCCACTATATGCAAATTAACATTGGCATGGGCCTGCTCAATATAGACATGCGTCGATCAGGATAAACTGTGAAATTATTAGAAAAGTGTATATGTTACCAATCTACTTATTCTAACGCTTGTACGCATTGAAAAAATACAAAATGCCAAACAAATCATTTCCATTTCCACATATGTTTACCTAGCATTTTTTTATTCATTACCAACTTTGCTGGTTACATGCCACTCAGTTTTCTCGTTAAAACTCGTTGGGGTAGGGGCAGTGGCATTTTCCAAAGGTTGATTTCAAAAATCCTCAGTTAAACGTGAACGGCCCATAGTATTATGAAGTGCAGCAATTGTTTAAACCGCTTATCTCAATTCTCGCCCAGACATGAAATCATTTCTCTACTTGCTTAAGACAATATACGCGATTTTTTTCTCAAGAAGATAATTACATTTTCTTCGTGGGTCACGATGGTCGTGGTGTCAAAGGCTCGGGGTTTTAGTGCAAGTGCGGTGGGATTAAATCTCCGCACCTCCCAAAGGGGGATGTTTTATCTCTGTATTTGTATTTCAGGAGGATATTCTCCCCTATTATCTCGTATTTATTCATCAGAGTTCATTAACCAATAAAGATTATTTCTACTTTTTCATGATGTAAGTTGAACTACAAGCCTATCATTTGTAGTAATACCAATACATGCATCGCAGGTTTTACAGCAAATTTTTTTGTAGTTCTGCAAAACAATTTTTTAGCAAAAGAGTTTCCAAGGATTTTTCTTTGTAAAAGTACGAAAGTATTAAAGTGAATGCGGCGTCTACAATAACTGAAAATCAATTAGATTTTATCAACGAAAATATTTTTTTTTTTACTGTGCTTACCTGACTGTAAATTTTCGTCAGGCACCTGAAAATAAAGTAAAACGGTAAAATACATAAAAACGTTTTTAAAATATCAGTTTTATGTAGCTAAATTTCCCGGATGAAGTAGCAAGATAAACATCAATTTTTTAAATTTTGATTAATAGTTTTTTCTTAAATTGAATCTCTACAGCAAAGAAAAATATTACATATTTAATATTTGCATACGCATACAGTTTGCTAATATTCCTAATGCTGGTACTCTATAGTCTCACTGCAATACATTTCGTATATCACAAAAATTTCTGCTGTCCAGAGAGACGACTTTTACTATTCGATGAAAACTTATGCATTGCACAGCGTTCAGCAGAACTTTGTTAATTTACAGCAGCGTAGGATTTCGGTTTCTGGGAAATGGTCTGAGTAAACAAAAATAAAAACTTACGGCAGTGCGTTAGGAAATTAAGTTTATCTGGGAAAGCTGAGAAAATATTACAAAAAAAAAAAAATATTACGCAAAGTGTTCGGAGCCTTGGGGGTTACGTAATTATTCATAGCGAGCCACGTGCCGTCTGTTGCCGGCTTCAGCATTACTATTTAATTACTTATACTTGCAGATTCAGTATTTTCACTGACTACTCTGCTCTTATTTTCTTCAATGCGTGTATTTTAAACAATTTAAATTAATTTTTTCCTTAATACGTGAGCGTTACGAATACTGACTGAGAATAAGGGATGGCCAAGAAGGTAAATTTCTAACAAATAAATAATCGACGCACATTTCAACAAAAATATTCAGTAACGATATCCAGATATAACGTATCTTAATATTTAAATTCTTTCTCTGCATAGAGATGCACAAACAATTCAACATTATTTGCGTCACGATTTTACAGTACTTTAGTCTTTTCAGTTCTATATGCTAAAATTCACAGTAGAGCATTCTTGATTCCTCCAAAGTTCTGCTATCTTTACGAGAATGGTTATTAATACCATAAATTACATTACAACATTAACTGAAAAACTACATGAAAAAACCAAGTAAGTTATATTTAATTAAATACGGCGGATAAACCTAAGATGAAATTTTCATATGGTAATATTGAAAGTGAAATATTAAATTGAATAATTAATAAACTCTCGAAATTAAGAGGATATCGAAAACATTATGTGTGGATTGGAGACTCTTACAACACAGTTAATTACTGCAAATATGAGGTAATGCTATAGGGGGAAAAAAAAAAAATTAACTGGCGTGAACACGATTTCGCTTGAGAATTTCGTGTCCACAACTTTATAGACTTCCAGTAAAAAAAAAAAAAAGTATCGTTTAAGTAACATCATCATTATTGCGGTGCGTGTTTGAGTTTGCTAGCATGAGCAACGGTTAAATGGTGCTTATGTGGCCTATGCACACCATAAAGTCGATTTCTTGCAGTATCTTGTTTTTGAATAAAACCGATTTCAGTGATATTAAACAAACTTGTTGGAAGTATTTCAACTTCTTCATTAGTTAGTTTAATTATTTCAAAAACACATTTGTTTTAAAAAATATAAGATTCGCTCCAAAGAAAGTTTTAATCACAATACCTTCTCTGTTGGTTAAACTTTATTGCATAACATAATTGTAACAAAAAAAATTAAAAGAATTATTGTTAAATGTTTTGTTATTTTCTAATCATTCAACGGATGCAGTCCTGTAGGTAAGTTATATTTCTGAGCAACGTTTTTTTTCCTGGTTGCTTGCAAATATCAACCGTAAATACAAAAAAAAATTATGATATTTGCTTACAGTTAGGCTAGCTTATATAATAAGAGAGTGTATATTTACGTAATATTATTGAACACAGTTCTTAACGTGCTTACAAACACCAACAGGCTGAAAGAAGCGAAAATTTTATATTATTCAGTGCTGACCATTTTATCTTACGGTATTTTTTATGTATTCCTAAACAATGCAGCGCAGCGATTGTATTTCTCACCGCAAGAGACGTCACATGGAAGTTGCACGGCCTACTCGGTCGGACCGTGCGAGTGGGCGCTGCGGTAACTCACTCGGCTCGCATTCGGGAGGATCCGGGTTCGATTTCCCGGTCCGGCCCGTCCTGATTTCGGCCTTCCATTGTTTCCCGAAATCACACTCCAGTCGAATGCTGGGGGTGGGTCCTTAATAAAGGCCGCCGCCGATTCCTTACCTTTCCTTTTCCAATCCCTCTTCCTCTAGCAAATTGCTACGTCTCTTAACTACCTCGCTGTCGACTAGAAGTTCCGCCCTACTACCTACCTAGACACCCACCTACCTACCTATCTACCCACCTACCCACCTACTCTCGGTTGTCACGATACAGCTAACTGCCGTCCTATAACAAAAAAAATAAAAAAAAAAGAAAAAAAAATATATATATATATAGGCTGTTCACGGCTATTTGAGGACTTTTGAAATAAACCTTTGAAACATGCCGCTGCTGCCACCCGCATGTATTTTAACAGGCTCACTACCCAGCAAGCGTCTAGTTAAGTTGGCAACGACGGCGGGAAAGTAGTCCCATGTTTATACGTTGAATTAAAAGTGTTAGGTTAACATTTGTTAATATTGAAANTAACGACGGCGGGAAAGTAGTCCCATGTTTATACGTTGAATTAAAAGTGTTAGGTTAACATTTGTTAATATTGAAATGACTTATTTTGATTTATGTTTTTAATGCATACAAGTTAGAGCACTAGTATATTTGTAAAATACTTACTTTTATAAGACATTTGAGAGTCTCATTTGACCGAGGCATGAACTAAGTGATAAAACCCATGGCAGTTGTCAGTTATACATGGGGTGGAAGAATACGCAATGCGAAGACAAGCAGATCTTAAGCAGGGCTTTCAAAAGTGCTCAGTTTATGGTGAACCACCTATGAGAATATTTTGAAGTCCTAGCGTCGGACTATACCAATCCGAGAAATCCGCATGTCATTCTTTATCCTGGGGCCGCGGTGGCTTAGCGGTTAGCCTGCTTGCCTCTCACCAAGGTGTACCGGGCTCAATCCCCGGCCGGATCACTCCTGGATTTAAGCATGTGAGAATCGTGCCGGACGATGCCGCTGGTCAGCGGGTTTTCTCGGGGATCTCCCGTTTCCTCCGCCCTTTCATTCCGTAGCTGATTCATAATCACTTCGCTTCACCCCTTTCGGCTCTCATGACCTTGTTGTTAACAGCTGCCAAAATCTCTTCACTCACTAGTTCGTTATGCAACTAACGACTGTCCTTAAAGATAAACAGGTGAGGCTGTAAAACTATTATAAGTTAAATTTGTTACCATTCCTGTATCTTTCTTCCAATATACGATTAAAGGAAATCATTTTTAATTGTTACCAATATCGATATTTTACTTCCAACCGATTTAATCTATCATTTCAGGTGTCAAAACGGAGGATATTTTTGCCTGATAAGTCGAGACCTGAAAAATTCGCGAGGTCAACGACCTCTAGACTATACTCCATTGTCATATGTAAAATCATGCAGATATCACTGTGCATTGGTCGCTTGTTGTATTAGTGGAATACGGTGATTCGATCTGCATTTTACTGTGCATTTATCATTGACTCAGAGTTGTCCAGGAGGTGCAAACTAACAGGTGGACCAATAGCATTAGCAATACAAACGTACGAGGTTTCGATTTCTAGCTTGTCCCGAAATAAAAACGCGAATTTTTCAGGTCTCTACTGATAAGTACTTACGAATATTTCACTATAACTTAGGAAATTGGACCAACGGAAAGTGTTTATGTTGGTTTGTGGCTAAAGCAGCTGTCAGTTATAACATGTTTGTGTGTCAGCGGCGGCGAACGGCACAGCGCATAAAAAGTAGCTGTTTGTGTTGGAGCTTTCTGACCTCGCTGGGAATCGACCATGCTCTCACACATCCTGCTACGACTATGCTCTTGATTATACGTTCCGATGTTAATGAGACCCCGAGTATCGTACTGTATTTTAATACTTCATTTCCCGTTCCACAGAAGACGTGCTGGCCAGTGTTGTCACGCAAGCACTTCATCGGAAGGGAATTTCCACGCGCTGATTTTCAAAAGCGCTAATTTATTTCCACTGCCGCAAACCCCTACATTTCGTTCACGCCGCGGACGTAGCGAGAAAATAAAAACGAAATTACCCTTCGGATCCCTACGGTATTGGAACGCTGACGGCAAATAAAAAAAAAATATATCCCATCGCGTTTTAACTCATTTCGTACATTGTCGCTGGAACAATTGTCTGCTCTGTCGTTGAACAAAGGACGTGGCGTGGTCTCTCTGCGAGTCGTAGAAAGGTCCATACATGCCGTTTTATATTTACACGAGGTTTTCCGCGCAAGTATAATTTAGCAGTGCCCGCGTCACGTCCTCCGAAAAGGCCGTAATTCGGTGCTCTGCCTCCATTTCTCATATTTGCTTAGTGATTTAAAGCTTTAATGCTGCCGTAACCTGTTATTTGTAATAATTTGTGATTGAATAATCCGGGTTTTCAATAATCTGCAGGCTAACCTTTTTTTTAGCTGTGTCCACATTGCAGCTGTTGTCATTTGTTTCATTGCTTACTCCTTTTAGGAGAAGAGAATTCTCACCCTCGGCGTGGTCGCACGTCACTACGGACCTCTTTTGTTAAGTGTTGGTGTCAGGTCCCGAGACATTAACACTATGTTAAATATGTATATGGCACAGAAAAACATGGTATACAGAAGCCAAGATGACACATTAACTCTTAAATCCACGCATTCGAACAGGGTAATTAATTAATTTATCATTATACTCTGAAGAGCCAAAAAAAAAAAAAAAAAGTGGTACACTTGCCTAATATCGTGCAGGGCCCCCGCGAGCACGCAGAAGTGCCGCAAGACGACGTGGCATGGACTCGACTAATGTCTGAAGGTATGCAGGAGGCATTGAAATCTGCGCCAATTTGAGAAAGGGTTGCACGTCTGTCACGTTTGATGATTCTCGTCAGTCGTCGTTTGTCCCGTTCGTTCACGATCTTTTTCCGGCCGCAGCGATGTCGAAGATTTGATGTTTTATCGGAATCCCGATATTCACGGTACACTCGTGAAATGGTCGTACGCGAGCATCCAAATGTTATCGCTACCTAGGAGATGCTATGTCCCACCTCTCGTGCGCCGACTATAACACAACGTTCAAAGTCACTTAAATCTTGATAACCTGCCATTGTAGCAACAGTAACAGATCTGGCAACTTTGCCAGACGCTTGTTGTCTTATGTAGGCGCTGCCTACCGCATCGCGTTACTCTGATTGGTTCCATACCTATGTTATTTGCATACGCACGCCTATACCAGTTTTTTTGGCTCTTCAGTGTAATAAGAATGCCAACAGCTCTAGAAACCTTTTTACAGGACCACGCAGGTTAAGGAATTGGAATGTCGTGCGTATGCAGGCACTGCACCTGCATTCACCTTGCAGTGGGGGGAGGAAAACCATTTTGAGAAAACACCACTCCCAATGCAGCCGGCCGGGATTGAATCCACGACCTCCCGAATACCAAGCAGACCAGCTACCGCTTGACCACTCGAGAGAAACATATCTCGCCTCTGAGTAGGGACATCTTATTTGCGCGGAAAGAGAACCTGCCTAGTTGTACCACGAGACAGCTTTAGCTCGATTCCGCTTTCAAAATATCCGGTGGTTTTAATTGCTGCGCGTCGCATGTGCCCGCCCAAGATCACTACGTTCGTTACTGGAGCAGAACAATTAGGATTATCTCAGTCAAGCATAGTCGGTTAACGGTTATGTAAGCATTTTTAAAATCAACCTTTAAAAAAAATCATTGCCCTTATCTGCTTTAATTTGAAGAGGCATATTGATTGTAATGAGGCCAGTTAAGTTGGTAACGATGGTGAGAAAATACTTCCATGTCTTATCGTTGTGTTTAAAGTGTTAGGTATACGTTTGTGAATGCCGAAATGATTCATTCCGATTAATGGTTTTTAATGCACATAAGAACAAGCGTGCAAAATATTAACTTTTCTAATATTTTCACAGTTCCACTCCGCCGACGCATGAATAAAGCAATTAGGCCCGTAGCAATGGCAACTTTACGTATGGCGGAAGAATACACAATGAGCATTAGAAGTAGATCTTAAGCAGAGCTTTCAAAAGTGCTCAATTTATCGTGAACAGCCGATACCAAAAATATATTCTCATAATGCCAGGCTGCTAACGACCAAAGGAAAGCTGCGGAAGTGAACGTAGGTGATTGAAATCTAGCCTGCGTGGAAAACTTTCCTCAGAAATCAGGTGTCCCAAGCCATGAGCAAGGGACGTCTGATATCCAATAAAATAATTTAAAACAAGTTACGTTAAAAACACTTCAGCTCGTAAAAACACTTTCGTGGCAGGATTACTTAAAATGTTTCGGTCTTACGTGTACGCCCGCAAGTTACATACGTTAAATATCGCATTAACGTAATTCCGACTGAGCCAGTCAATTCAAAATATACCCCACACAACGACACGTGGCCAACAACCAAGGAAAATGATCACACGTGCATATAGATTATTGAAACCTAGCCTGCGCGAAAATCAGCAGGGGACTGAAAAATATGCGGACTTATTTTGGAACAGCCTATACTTAAAAGTGTTGGGCGTTTATATTATTTTAGCAATTGGGCCACAACTTGTTTTAAACGACCTAGGAGATTGTATGTCATTAATAAACCTGCAACAGAAAAGCTGCGACAATATGAACCGTAGACTAACAATGAGGTAGACCTATTTTTCGTCTTCTGCTCTTGTAGCCAACATTGACCTACCCCACACAGCTGTCAAAGTCCCGTGGCGGAAAGTGACAAACTTGTGTGTTTATATTTTAAATTTTTTAAAACACAAATCCTTTTACATTAATGAAATATTTTACCGATTTGAAATTCATCTAACCGCATTACAAGGTGAATAGGGGAAGTATAAAAACATCTCAAAGAATTTGTTTATGTGAAGTGTTGTAACCTCAAATCCTAACCACGTGGTTGACGACAGCCGTATTGGCAGGACAGCAGTACGTTGTTGGTGCACGGAGAGTACTTACTGCGCACCTGGGGCGCTCGCTCTACCCCCACTTCCTACCTGCGATGTGAACAGCCTCGCATGACGTAGAACTGACGTCACACTAGCAGCATCCACTGCGGCGTGAGCGGACAGTGGTCCAGCCCACGGGTCGCTGTATTGGTGAACCTTGTGTCCCGATGTATCGCCATCTGAAGACGAACTTGCCGAACGCTAACCGAGCGACTAGAGAAGGAACCAATCACGCTCGGTGTCTTCTAAACACCGTGCGTCAAAGAGATCACCGTGCCAACTCCCTACGTATCTGCTCGTTACTTTGTCAGTTTGGTGGCAAAGGCATCAACTGTCGTATGAATTCCCAAAACGCCAAATATTCCTTCCCGAGAGCGACCAAACACAGCAAAAATAATTAAATGGAAGATTTCCCCCAATTAAGTAACTGAGCTCGTTTCAATTTTTTGTTTTGCAGGGGAAAGGTAGAAACTCACCCGTCCCTTTCGGGAAAATGCATTTTCAATTCGAATCCGTTCTGGAGTTGGTATCTCACGCCTAATTAAAGGTAGTCATTCAGTTAGGAGTGACCTTCCCACGTTTTACATGGCGCATAATTCCACGATAATAAAGTATCCGAGAAGAAAGTGAGCGCGTGCGTGTTTTAATTGAGTGTTATTTGCGTAAACTGGAGGGTGTTAAATCCTTGCTTCAGTCTTTTGCCAATTAGGAGGCGCTAAAGCGTTTCCTAATTAAGGCGTCACCAATTCCGCTCTATTTTCTGCCGGTGATTTTCTGAGGGGAAAGAAGAGTGGATGGGGGAGGGGGAGTTAATGAGAAAAAGGAGGGGTCCTGTGGAGACATCCACCCCCCCTCCCCCTGCGCCAAGAGTATAGCCTGCCAAGATTCGCCAGACGAGGGATGGGCTTGAAGATATTCACGGGGGAAAGGAGGTGGTAGGGGTGGAGCGGAGACATCATTCCCCTGCCCGTATTTCACTCCTCTGACTTCCCTGCTTGGCTTTAAGATCTGAGAGAGTCACAGTCCGATAAAAACCCGAGAAAAATAGAAGCTCTCAATGTTCGTTTCCTCTTCTGCGTGGTTCAGGCAAACAACAAAAATGTTACGTGCTTGTCACAAACAATTCTTTGCAGACTATTTACCAAAGTTTTTCCTTGTAGCTGAAATATTGTATATTCATAAAACACTTTTATACAAAACACTCTAAATTGTTTATGAAGCCCGATATTTTCCACATTCCACACTAAGGTTTCGTGAAAATTACGCTAATTTATTTTTTGTTACGAATATATCCTCTGCATTCAATTTCCA
The DNA here is from genome assembly GCA_002778355.1 of Clitarchus hookeri. Taxonomy (NCBI): domain Eukaryota; kingdom Metazoa; phylum Arthropoda; class Insecta; order Phasmatodea; family Phasmatidae; genus Clitarchus; species Clitarchus hookeri. The sequence goes on along the minus strand of NQII01003635.1, from coordinate 232,558 downwards.
AAGAATCCTTGGCACAATTAAAAAAAAACGGTGAATAGAGCAGGTTAAGCATACAGATGAGAATTAATGTGTATGTTCGTTTGATGTAAGCAACGAAGGAAATGTTTTTTTTTTCTGGGACAAAAATATACTTTTATGCAATGCTGGGTCAATCAAATACTCTGTTGCCAGAAAGATTTTAATGGCACGAAAATAAGCTATTTTTTTATTACAATTTGTATTTTGTTATATGACGAAATTGAAAGTGTTGTACTTCAAATTATGTATATCACACAAAATTATTATCGTTTACACCACGCCCATGATGTGGAACGTACCCTCATCGAGAGGGACACCCGAAGTTCTTCAAAAGATTTCACGACCAGTTCTATTTCATAACAGTTTGTTTCAGATCCACTTTTGTGATTGGTTGATTTAGATGATATGTGCCTTGAGTGTCTGCCCACGAATCAGAGACGTACAATATCGGAGTAGCTTAATTCTGATTGGCCAGTCAACTAAGAGAATGTCCTCTCGCAGAGACACGCCGACAATAAGCAGAAGGAAACCGCTGGAACGTTCGCAGGGTATTGAAGTCTCACATGTGCGGGAATCTTTCCAGCGAAATTCGCGTGTCCCTGATCATGGCTTATGATGCCACCAGGCCAAATTGTCTCGGGACACTGATTGGCCAATGGCGTTCAGCCATGTTGCTGGCAAGTGAAGCCTTCTTGCTGGCTGGAGCGGAGCACATTCGCTTGCATTTACTCGCGTGTTCCGAAGACCCGTGCACCTACGTCTCCCAACGAACGAACGAACGAACGAAAGCGCAGTAATGCACGAACGATCCCCAATTGAATCGTAATGACTACAGACGCGAAAATTTCGCGGATTCATTAGGGCGGAAAGCTAGACGTCCCCATTGTACTTCGACCCTCAGTTAGTTGTTCATCGTTTGTTGATCCAATTCAACTCGAGAGCAGGTATCACGGGACTCGGCTCTTGTTCCCCTTGCAAGTTGGTTATTGGTCGAAAGCCGCCGGAGACGTTCCTGTCTAACCGTGGTCCAATAGAGGCGGGAACTGAAATGCACATGTTGTTGAAGTCTANGTTGTTCATCGTTTGTTGATCCAATTCAACTCGAGAGCAGGTATCACGGGACTCGGCTCTTGTTCCCCTTGCAAGTTCGTTATTGGTCGAAAGCCGCCGGAGACGTTCCTGTCTAACCGTGGTCCAATAGAGGCGGGAACTGAAATGCACATGTTGTTGAAGTCTAACTTGTCCTCCAATGAATTCGCGAAGTTTCCGAGTCTCCGATAATGACGCTCGGCAGCATGGCGCGTGGTATTATTCCCATACCTCACGCGCCTTAAAAACTTCCATTACAATTTAAGAAGTACACCAGAACTTTTTTTTTTTTACAGTGTGCCGTTGGCGAATCGTGAGTTAGCGAGGTAGTGGCGTGAGGTGCATTGGCAGGTCAACTACTCAGGTTAGCACAGGCTTATGACTGCACCTACCACGTCAGTAACTAGCTTAAGGCAGTATAGCGTTATTCTGCAACCACCCAGACTTCCAGACAATAGAACAGCGACGTTGCCTCCTTGCCGTGCCAATTACATTACAAACCAAAACTCATTTTTGTTGTCTTGTTTTAAAACTATCTTTTCTTTATTATAATGCGTGATATTTGTCTGCGTGAAGTTACCGCAAATTTCTACACAAGTACGTTTTTAGGAATATCCACGTAATAAGGATAAGTGGTGATACCTTAAGTCCCAGGAAATGAACTAAGCTATGTTTATAATCTGTGGATTTTTAAAAAAATCTGGTTGATTTTATTATTTTATTTTTTTCAATTTTAAGGACCTCGTTGAAAACTTTACGCAGTTTTTTTTTGCTTCAGCGCAGTGGCAGGGCAGGTCTTATTTACACTGCGAATGACAGGTCCGCGAGCAAAGTAACGAGGCACGATGCCGTGTACGGCAGAGGAGATTATTACAGCGGCAAATTGGCTGGGAGAAGGGGAGAGTTTGAAATGTCACTCTAACCACCCCCCACCCCTTGGCACCTTCTCCGGTCCTGCGGCTCTCTCCAGCTCCCTCCACGCATCGCAATTTCTCCTCGGCCTTGTAAGCCGCACTTTGTAGCAGTTCAACCCTTCACCGGCATCCGCGGGTACCACCCGCTCTCCGCCATTCCACTCTACCTTTCGTTTTCGTAATCCGCTTCCTCCACCCCCTCTCTCTCTCTTTCTCACTCCCTCCTTTTATTTCGACCATTTCGTACAAGCAGAACTCAACAGATTTCAGTAATTCAGTTTAAATTAATCAAATTAGTAAATCCTTTCCCACGCCACCCAACGAAATAAATCCGGTAAACATATAACTGCGAACTTGGAAAACATTGCCACCCGGAGCTGCGCATAGTAAGGTATAAACATCTAAAATGAAATCCCTCCTATAAAATAGTAGTTGAAAACAAATACTATTTTATATTATATTTTTAATTTGCATAAAAATTCACAAAAATCGAATTTACACGTACTAATGTAATCTCAAACTAACTTTAATTTGTTTAAATTGCTAGTGTTATTTTTATTGGTCAGTGTAAAACAGACATCTATAAAATATTAAATATCTTGAAAACAAAATAAAAAAATATTGCAAAATCACGCCATCCGATTGCTTTATATGTAAGTGGGTGGTTTAACTATGCAATATACAAACTAAAAAAGTTAATTTGATGAAAATTATTTTATCAACTAATATTCAATGTATAAAATTACCTTTTGTCGTGGGCATTGCAACATTCTGATTTGTGATACGAGTAAGCCAAGATCAGAATTCCTTTTAGTTCCATGAATGTTAATACATGCATGGAGTTTGACATGTTGTAGATCGGCGAACACCGCTTATCACACTAAATAATATTACAGTTATCTTATGAAGTATATAATGTACATTACACATGTAATGATACATAATAAATAAAATAAAATATAATTATTTATATATATATATATATATATTACATTTAGTATACAAAATATAAGATAACACCATATAAAATATATAGTGTATAAAACGTGTTATATAACATACATTTTTAGGTAAAGTGTAGTAAGAAATAAATTATATAAAGTATATTGTGGTAAACATTACGAACTTAGTTATCCTTTAAAGAGATGTTCGGTTTCATAAGAAAATAAATAATGATGTCTTTGGGAAAGGAGCTATTAATTATTTAAAGACATTCATCACATAACAATAGCTTGTATGTATATAAATCAAAAAGAAATTTATGTATCAATCGATAAAGGTTATGCCGTTAAAGGAAGAAGTCAGAAAAACATTTAATGGTGTGGCCTTTGGTCGAGTATGAAGTAAGGAAATCTGTGTCTATTAAAATAAGTTATGTAAACATCCTTAAATACCGATAACTTTATATATTATGAGCATTATGAGTATTAAGAAAAAATACATTGTAATTAGTTCTAATACATTGAAGTTTAGTGTAAACTTTCGGTTTTCTAACATGCAATTTCATATGCTAGATTTTTTTATATTTAGTGTTCAGATAAAAATAAAAGATAATGTTAATCAACTTTTACATGTTTCTATGATTGTTGATTGCTAAGAAATATGTGTGATATAAATTGGAAAAATGAGAAGTTTCCTTTAAAAAAAGCTGGATTGTTACGTATAATTACTTGAATAGAAAAATTACATAAATTATGTAATAGTCTATTATAACTTCTAAATATATTATACTTCATTATAAAAATGGAGGAATTTCAGTTATCTTGATATATGGTTGAAATTTATTTTATTAATAATGCATGGTAATAATTAATATAAAATATAATGTTTTTTATAAGAAGTAAACAATATTTTTTCATTATTTTTGTTGTTAGCTTATGCTAAATATCTTATCCTCTAAGGAACGAAGTGTTTTATTTCTGAAATTCATTTATAATTTAACAGTTTATTAATATTGGCCTATTTAAAATTTTAAAAATATTTATGAGTTAATATTAAATAAATTTGGATCTTATTTCCTATTTAATTATTTAATAAATTTAGATAAGTTATTTATTTAAAACCTGTTGAGGTGTTATTAGAAAAATATTCAGGGTTTTAATACCATTTATTGCATAACTGTCCTGTGGCTTATATGAAAATGATTAAGTGTTATTAGAAGATAAATATTAAAAAAATGTAAAACAATCGGATTTAAATGTCATGTAAAGGAATGAAAGCAACTAAAAATTTCAACCTTAAATTGAGATATAATTTTTATTATTGGATGTTAATTCGTTAGATAATTACATATTAACATAATTAAATAAATACTGTAAATATTTTTTTTATGATATGAGAAATGTTATATAAATTGAGTGTAAAGATGGTGGGGAATAGTATATAAACTGTGAGTCTTAGATAAGATTTGTTTTAAAATAATGACTGTATCACAAAATAATTGACTTGAAGGAATTAACACAAGACAGAGGGAGATCCCTAATATGACTTTTCTAATGTTTTTGAATGCATATTGAGTAAAATTGATGTTTTCTTTTACAAGGTAGCCCGCTGTGCAAAATCATCTTCCGTCTTTCTAAGTCAAAATTGCTACATAGAAGTAATGCCGTGAACGCACAGTTGTAGTTTTCCCAGATATTTCTGTGGTTAAAATTCAAATGTAGCTTAAGTAGCTGATAAGGTACGAGGCGAGACAAAGTGCTGCACCGAGCCTCATAACTGTACACAATCCTACATGAAACTGATTCCCCCCCCCCACCCCTTAAGACTGTTCAAGTGTCCAGAAAATGTATTCCATATCTTTAGCATTTTAAAGTTATTTTGTGATACACTAAACGGTAGCCTGACGTAAAAGTAAAGAAAAGACCACGGAAAGGTAAATTTTAAATAACACTGTGCCAAAACGATTTAAAAAGTTGTTCATTGTTAACATGTTCGTTTGTAACTCGAAATTATTCTCGAAGTCACGAGAAAAACATAATATAGCGTAATTTAATGAAAATTCCTTATGGTTTGCTTGTGGTTATATGTCGCGTTTCGCAATACAATTCAGAGTTGAAGCAACTCACAAATTAAATCCTAATTGCAGGTGACACACGTTTCGAACTTCAAATAAAATGCCGTGCTTTAAATAAACAGTTTAGCTTAAGTCGAAATAAGTATTTTATTAAGTTTTAAAAATTGGTTTCACAAAACTTTTTATAATTACGTTGTAAATTTCGATACATATATTCTTGTTTTCTTCAGACCGTTAGCGGCCCAGATATCATGTTACAAACACTCAAGATGTACTTAAAACAATGGAATAAATCTACATGTGTACGTCTTTAATACTTATAACCAATGATATCCCCTTGTGGTACAGGTAGCATTACGGATTGGTAACATCTCATTTACAAGTAAATCTATCCTACCGACGTTAATGAAGAATGTATTATTGATTTCCTGCCACGTACGGACAAATATTTCTGGCACTCAAACATGTACAAGATTGCGCTCTACAACATGAAATGTTTAAATATTAAAATATGCACCATTCCGCGTAATAATTCGTCGCAAAGCTAAACTACAATGAGTACTTGTGTGACTGAAAAGGAACGTAAGATTTTTCGTCATATTCCAGCGACTCGTTTCTTATACTTCGACGTATGTTCGCTCGTAACTCTTGAGGGGAGTTTCTGGTTAACAACATTAAACGCCTCAATGCCACATCCAGCCGCAACGTGGCGTTAAGAAGGCGGTGGAAAATGGCATAAGAAAGCTTTGCGTGCGTTCTGTTTCCTTATAATACTAAGCGGTGACTACAAGGTTCAAGAAAACATACAGAATTGTCGCTTTAGTTTAAAACACCGTTTGACAGAACAATAAATATCTTCGCCCCCTCTCTACTAGCACTCTTTCCTATCAATTTAATAAAGATCATGATTCCTATCCTCTGTCTCCCGTAGCATTTTCTGTTAAACTTGATAATGCATGAAACAATTTTTAATTCTTTCCTGTCGAAAGGGTTTTTATGGTGACTATGCTGGTTTTTCCCTTTCTCTTCTAATTATAGTTTAGCTATAAGTACACTTAGGGAGGTTCTCATGGCCACAATCTGGCCATGGCAGTCCAATCCCTCTTTGCCGTGATGCATGTCTCCTTGCATGAAATCCCTTCCTTGTAGGCCTATGGGGCTTAGCCCTGAGACACACTTATCTCCCGTCCCTACCGCGGGCTCATATAACACTTAGTTTTAGAGTAGTTGGTAAAAAAAAATATATATATATCTTTAACGGAGGGCCACTTACAAAGATTTTTTGCTGGTTTTGACACTTTTAAACGATTTCAATNAATATATATATATCTTTAACGGAGGGCCACTTACAAAGATTTTTTGCTGGTTTTGACACTTTTAAACGATTTCAATGTTTCAATAACCAAATTTATGAATGGCAACCAAATATCGACTTTCATTTATGTCCTCAAATAATATTTACATTTAAATATCCCAATGTTTTTAATTAGAATAATAACAACTGATTACAACGATATCCTTATTGTCACAAGATAGAGTGCTTAAACATCCAAGGGCACTCTGAGCCAATGGTATACGATCAGCACTCAGGTATTGCACTTGGTGAACTGAAACTATAGTCCATTCACGGTTTCTTTAAACNCCAATGGTATACGATCAGCACTCAGGTATTGCACTTGGTGAACTGAAACTATAGTCCATTCACGGTTTCTTTAAACGTTTTGTATCGAACCTTTGAAAAAAAAAACACATCATGTATATCATGTTCGGTTGTTTCCCAAATATGTCCCGTATCGCAAGCGTTTAGTTATCGTATTAATATAAAAGTGTTTTATTTATGGCAAATTAAACATTTACTTATATTTTAACTTTAAATTACAATATTTCATTTATAAATCATAACAACAATAACAGGGGGAAAATGTGTGCGTTGATGATGCCTCGTAAGAAATAGTTNAATCATAACAACAATAACAGGGGGAAAATGTGTGCGTTGATGATGCCTCGTAAGAAATAGTTCTTGAGCTGAGTGCGCACGTGTGCGGTGCGCTGTCCCTCTGGTGTAATTTTCTAATCTGTGTTTCCATGAGGCGGAGGGATATCCTGGAAGTAGAACTTCAGCAGGGCTCCAGAAACGTTGGAAGTAACTGGGAATGGACTATAGGAAACGGCTTCAGCAGAAGCGGGAGGAAACGAGCAGTCAACTGAAGTGCGAGTAGGAAAGTGAGAGTCCCGCCATGTGCTAGGTTACAAAGCAAAATTGCAGGGCTTTAATTAAACGCATTTTCCTTCAGAGGTTAAACTTATTACATTTGCGCGAGTACAACGGAACTCGGCAGTCGAGAGATATGATAAATTCTGGAAATTTTACTTTAATAGATTAGCAAACGTTTTTGCGAAAATGTTTTTGTGGAAACGAGCTTCTTGTTGTCTCCCGAGGTGAGATCTATCTGGGGCAATGCTTAATAAACTCAGTTATCTATAAATTTTCTAAACAACTTTCGTACAAATATGCATGTATAGGTTATCAATTTCGTTCTCTCCTTAGATTCTCAACAACATTTCAGCGGCTTGTTTAATTAACACGACGAACACCTTAATTCGTACAGAGTTTCAACAGCCACGCAAATTCATTCACCGACTTCAGAATGACACCTCTAGAAAGCCACAATAAAGGCAACTTATTTATTTTAAAATTCACAGAAAATATTACGTGGGTTATGAAATTTTTTTAATAACACATATATGCGTTAATACATGCCATAAAATTGTGATGTTGGAACAAACATGTTTTTTTTAAAGAAGATAATAACCTATATGCAGTAAACGGAAGCTGTTTCCAACGAACATTTTTCTAACTATGACGCTTTCAGGAAAATATTGGTATTTAAATTCATTTGTTGCAAGTAGGCTGAACTACACTGTAAAAAAATTGTTTTCTGGTAAACTTGTTAAACTGTAATGGAAGTTTTTAACCTACCCATATTATGTACGTAAATAATGCCACATGTCAGACTTCAAATATATGAATGTTGAGCGACGTTACTATGCGAGGTTGGGGACTACCCTACCCATTTGACTGTTTCGTGAGCGAATGCAGGAACGCTACCGTTGATGTATGGGAAAATAGTTTACCATTCTCACTTTCTCACTGTTCGTATCCATTGGTGTGGTAATCTTACGAATAATTTCTTAGAGTGTAATATTTGTGTCCGTACTTAAGTTGTCGTATTAATAGTTTCTTTACCACAAGCACGGACTGGTGAATTGTCTTTCAGGGACAGAGATATGCACTTGTGAGTGATCAGAGCAGGAGCAAAGTGTAGTGCCGACTACGCAGAGGGAAGGAACCAGCAGCACCGCGCAACGAGCCTTGCTGTGTACATCACTGGCCAAGCATCATTTCCCCGCGCAACATGCACACAATATGCACGATCACAATGGGTTAAAAGCGCAAGTATTACATTTTTTTCTGAATGAGAATATTGGTATTTTTAAGTGAACTCACGAAACGAAACACTGACAATTTCATGAAAACAATCGAAAAGAACTCTTACTTGATTCGCTGATAAATATTAATTATTTGGCATGACCTACTTGCACGGTTAGAAACAGACCAGAGATGAGGTAGAGCGATCTCGCAACCAGTATCAGCGTTCCAACATTGAACTGCTTTTCCGGCAACGCGACCAGCAAAAACGGCGTGGATTGTATTAGAGGTTAGAGCACTGACTAGTAAACAATGGCCTTGACATGTTTTTATACTTCCTCCAACCGATTTGTAATGCTGTTTGATTAAATTCAAATCGGTAGAAGAATTATGTTAATATAATAGCGCCCGTCATCTAAAAATTAATATATAAACAAACACGTCCATCATTGTTGACCATGCGACTTTGACAGTTGTGTTCCTTTGGGGTAGGTCAATGTTCAGCACATGCCCAGAAGACGAATAATAGGTCTACCTGGTCTTTTAGTCTATTGTTAGGAAAGTGGTTTATTCTGAAGCACAGTGACTTTATTTGCCCCGGGGCAGAGAGAAGCTTTAGGGAAGCGAGCGAGTGCCAGCTTTAAAGTAAATAATTGTTGAGAATCACCAAAAAACTAAGGGTGAAACAGACGAGTTATCGTCTTCAACGCATGTACCCACCATTAACCTAACCCACGCCAATACAACTGTCGAAGTCACATTGACATCAATGATGAACGTGTTTCTGGTTACTTTAATTTTCAAAAGGCAGGATATTTTATATGCAATAAATACTTTTAGCAATTTGAATTTAATGTGGTAGTATTAAAAATTGGCTGGAGGAAGGAAGCGTAGAAACATCTCGAAGCACACTTTTACGTAAACAGCGATCTAGCATCAGTTCCTGTCCACGCAATTGACGACAGTCGTATTGGCAGGAAAGCAGTCCAATGTTGGGACAAGGAGAGTGGCTACTGCGCACCTCGTAAGAGCACTCTACCCATTTCTCATCTACTGTGCCAACAGTGAACGGATGTTTTGCCCTTACGGTGTGAGCTCTTCGCTACCTGCAGTGTTCGTTTTCATGCGAATTCTGAAAATGGAAACTCCTCAGGCTGGGTTGTAATTAAAAGCGTTTTTTTTTCTCTCTGAAGTAACGAAACGGATCTGTAGCAAAACAAAATGAAAACAAATCTTACGTCACTGTTTTACCACGAGTTTTCGAAATTACTGCTCGTATATTATCAGGAAAATGTGCGCACATGTGCAGAAATAATAAATAAATAAATAAATATAAATTAGTCTGCCTGAAATTGAATCTGTGGCCACGTCACCAGTTCTCAGTCATTTCCTTACATTTATCACGTATCAGATTACGAATGATTGCGTTTTCAACGAAGAGCATTACCAATTGTAAGTTCGTAAACTTTTTTTTTTTCAATGTCGAACTTAAGCAATTTATTTGTGTTCAAAACGAAATTATCACACTCTACGCAGAGTGATCACAGGATAGAATCTTACTCGTCACAAAAAAATAACATATATTTTATTGAAATTTGAAACCAACGACAGCAGAATTTTATGTGACCAGCAAATTAATTTTTTAGTATAGCACACAAAAATATGTATAAAATAATATTGCCCCGAAACATTACTTCTGCCAAATGTTAAAGTTAGAAATATGTGATTTTGTGAGACCAAAACCATTTCAACCAATCGTGCTCTCTCTCTACTTATGCCACTGAGTCACAATATGTCCGTCACACCGTCGATGTGTCGTAAGTAATGAAAAATAATTGCTTAATTGTTTAACCACGCAGTAAAAAGTCAGAAGAGACGGTGGGCAACTATTGTCACAGAATCCAATAAGCAAACAATCCAGATTAGTATGCACTCAGGACTGTATACATATTGCAGTATGCTGGCAGATAATTACGTTTCCAGGGCTTTGCAGTCGACGAGAAAGATAAGGAAACGTTTGTGCGTTTATCTTGTGGAAACTAGACCTAGAACACATTGACAGTTGCCTAACTTCTGCAACTGCACCGCAAGATATCTGCCTTTGCCATAACGGACTCTGAATCAGTAATAAACCCGGCAGTTTGAGGAAGACGAATAAAACATACTCCTCGCTGCATCAGTGGCGTAGACAGAGTTGTGGAGATGTTTGGGCGACTTTTAACGAGGTCTTGTGAGCTGGTAAGGGCGAAGAGAGGTGAGTATGGTGCAGCGCTAAAATGCGATGATGAGGAAAGTAAGAGATCCCCGAGAAAACCCGCCGACCAGCGGCATCGTCTGGTGCGATTATCACGTGAAAAATCCGAGGGCGACTCCCTTGTCGGTAGCTAACGAATTGCTAAGCACGCCTGAGTGTGCACGCTAGTATTTCGCAATTACTTGTCACCCAGGGGCACAATAAAGTATTTTTTCTCCATAGATGAGGCCATATTGTGTGTATTATCCTTTTGCCGTATTTTGCTATTTGGAATCACGAACTCGGGATGCGTCCTCCGAGCGTGATTGTTTGCAATCGCAATGACATTCGTCATTCTTTCCATCGCGCTCAGCACAGGGTTGCCAGGCGTAGGCTATAAAACAGTGTTGTTGGCTCATTTGCATACTTTCTCAGTTCGGTTATTTACCTAAGCTACGGTTGGACGGACAACATTCGCGGACTGCCCGCTGGCAGCTTGTGGAGAACCACTGGTATATGCTACTGTGGAGCTCTAGCCTAGATGTCAAGGGGCCCACGAATGCTTTCTGTCTCTATCCACAAGCCACAAGAGTGAGCTTTGACACTTGGCTTTTGTGTGCCGTGCTTACCTGGGGAGATAGAGCGAGAGAAGCATTTATAATAATCCAAACATGGTCACTTCCAAAATTTCTGCAGCCGTGCTAAAGTTATACTTTCAGAATATTACTCCGCCTCGTGCAAACAAAGCTTAACAGAGTCTAGAAAATTGCAACAAAAGGACATTACACCGCATTTGTGCGCACTTGGTTTAGTTATATTTTTGCACGAGATCATTTCTACCTAGGCATTGCCAGCATAACTATATTCTTTTTTTTTATTCATATTAATTATAAATGAAATGTTACAACATGAATATAAAATATAAGTAAAATTGAATTTAACCAAACATAATTGAATTTCATACGATGTATGACATATTTAGAAAGCAGTCATACACACCATGCATGGGGTGATTTTTCAAAAGTTTGATTCAAAAAGCGTGAAGTTGCGGCGGATGGACTATACTCGCCGNGCAAATTAATTTTTTAGTATAGCACACAAAAATATGTATAAAATAATATTGCCCCGAAACATTACTTCTGCCAAATTTTAAAGTTAGAAATATGTGATTTTGTGAGACCAAAACCATTTCAACCAATCGTGCTCTCTCTCTACTTATGCCACTGAGTCACAATATGTCCGTCACACCGTCGATGTGTCGTAAGTAATGAATAATAATTGCTTAATTGTTTAACCACGCAGTAAAAAGTCAGAAGAGACGGTGGGCAACTATTGTCACAGAATCCAANTAATAATTGCTTAATTGTTTAACCACGCAGTAAAAAGTCAGAAGAGACGGTGGGCAACTATTGTCACAGAATCCAATAAGCAAACAATCCAGATTAGTATGCACTCAGGACTGTATACATATTGCAGTATGCTGGCAGATAATTACGTTTCCAGGGCTTTGCAGTCGACGAGAAAGATAAGGAAACGTTTGTGCGTTTATCTTGTGGAAACTAGACCTAGAACACATTGACAGTTGCCTAACTTCTGCAACTGCACCGCAAGATATCTGCCTTTGCCATAACGGACTCTGAACCAGTAATAAACCCAGCAGTTTGAGGAAGACGAATAAAACATACTCCTCGCTGCATCAGTGGCGTAGACAGAGTTGTGGAGATGTTTGGGCGACTTTTAACGAGGTCNGAATAAAACATACTCCTCGCTGCATCAGTGGCGTAGACAGAGTTGTGGAGATGTTTGGGCGACTTTTAACGAGGTCGTGTGAGCTGGCAAGGGCGAAGAGAGGTGAGTATGGTGCAGCGCTAGAATGCAATGATAAGGAAAGTAAGAGATCCCCGAGAAAACCCGCCGACCAGCGGCATCGTCTGGTGCGATTATCACGTGAAAAATCCGAGGGCGACTCCCTTGTCGGTAGCTAACGAATTGCTAAGCACGCCCGAGTGTGCACGCTAGTATTTCGCAATTACTTGTCACCCAGGGGCACAATAAAATATTTTTTCTCCATAGATGAGGCCATATTGTGTGTATTATCCTTTTGCCGTATTTTGCTATTTGGAATCACGAACTCGGGATGCATCCTCCGAGCGTGATTGTTTGCAATCGCAATGACATTCGTCATTCTTTCTGTCGCGCTCAGCACAGGGTTGCCAGGCGTAGGCTATAAAACAGTGTTGTTGGCTCATTTGCATACTTTCTCAGTTCGGTTATTTACCTAAGCTACGGTTGGACGGACAACATTCGCGGACTGCCCGCTGGCAGCTTGTGGAGAACCACTGGTATATGCTACTGTGGAGCTCTAGCCTAGATGTCAAGGGGCCCACGAATGCTTTCTGTCTCTATCCACAAGCCACAAGAGTGAGCTTTGACACTTGGCTTTTGTGTGCCGTGCTTACCTGGGGAGATAGAGCGAGAGAAGCATTTATAATCCAAACATGGTTACTTCCAAAATTTCTGCAGCCGTGCTAAAGTTATACTTTCAGAATATTACTCCGCCTCATGCAAACAAAGCTTAACAGAGTCTAGAAAATTGCAACAAAAGGACATTACACCGCATTCGTGCGCACTTGGTTTAGTAATATTTTTGAACGAGATCATTTCTACCTAGGCATTGCCAGCATAACTATATTCTTTTTTTTATTCATATTAATTATAAATGAAATGTTACAACATGAATATAAAATATAAGTAAAATTTAATTTAACCAAACATAATTGAATTTTATACGATGTATGACATATTTATAAAACAGTCATACGCACCATGCATGGGGTGATTTTTCAAAAGTTTGATTCAAAAAGTGTGAAGTTGCGGGGGATGGACTATACTCGCCGNGCACCATGCATGGGGTGATTTTTCAAAAGTTTGATTCAAAAAGCGTGAAGTTGCGGCGGATGGACTATACTCGCCGACGCTTCGTACCGCTGGCGGAACTAGGGCAGCAAGTTAGAAAGTAGCGCCCTCTTCCCGGAGTGCAGAGGAGTTCGAGTGTAACTCAGCGAGCTCGCGACAACATTGTGCGCAAGGACATTACATGCGGAGCGCGAACCTTCAGAGTTGCCACTCCAGCGGCGTCCTCGGCACAGCGAAGGCAGCGCGCACTCGGCGACCGGGGGAAGTTGGACAGTTCGTTTCGTGACGACNAGCGGCGTCCTCGGCACAGCGAAGGCAGCGCGCACTCGGCGACCGGGGGAAGTTGGACAGTTCGTTTCGTGACGACACGAACTTTGAACAGGCGCGACTTCGGCCTATCTTTCCACTTCGGCCACGAAAATATTCCACACGCCTTTGGAGAGCTTCGAGTCCGTGCTGGAAACTTGTGGACATTACCAAGAGTAGAGGTGGGTTTTTGGTTCGGCATTAGACCTTATACATTCAGTAATGTAGAGATAGTGATTTATGGAAACAAGTAGAAGTACTTGTTAGATTTCAATGTACTGTGAGAGCATCTGTGAAATTTCTTTCGCCACTTGTTGCTGATTGTGCGNAGCGGCGTCCTCGGCACAGCGAAGGCAGCGCGCACTCGGCGACCGGGGGAAGTTGGACAGTTCGTTTCGTGACGACGCGAACTTTGAACAGCCGCGACTTCGGCCTATCTTTCCACTTCGGCCACGAAAATATTCCGCAGGTCTTTCGAGAGCTTCGAGTCCGTGCGGGAAACTTGTGGACATTACCAAGAGTAAAGGTGGGTTTTTGGTTCGGCATTAGACCTTGTACATTCAGTAATGTAGAGATAGTGATTTATGGAAACAAGTAGAAGTACTTGTTAGATTTCAATGTACTGTGAGAGCATCTGTGAAATTTCTTTCGCCACTTGTTGCTGATTGTGCGAGAAACTCTTTCCTCGCACTGACTCCTCCAAATTCTCCACATAAGTAGTGTTACGGTAAGACACGTAAAATTATGTAATTTAAGTGACCCGAACACACGTTTTCAAAATGATGTCCCTGTAAATATTTGAACTTGGTAAACCCAGTCTGCCAAAACTCTAGACTGATAACTACCAAAGTTGATTCTCCGAATCCTACCTCCGCAATAAAGATGTTCAAGTGTCAGGTAAGGTCGTGACTGGGTATTGTTTCACTAATATTTCATTTGTTTATACTTGCATCTCTAATGATATCGGTATCAACGAGACGCCAAGACCCGCCTACCATATTACCTTCTAAAAACTTTATCAAAATCATTTGCATCCATGTAGAGGAACGTAGGTTGATTAGTTACATCGATAACTTCTTGTATGCTTCTATGATCACTTACTGCCGTTCTCTTAGTGTACACTACACAGGACACAACACATACTGTAGAAGTGTACAGTGTTCATTACTGGCCAATTCATGTCAGTGGAATACCGAGCTATCCGCGTCCCAGTATTGTATTTAATGTAAAAACATTTCAGTATTTATGGAAACATATTTTTGTTCCATAAAAAATTATTTATGTGACATAGTGAACTTGTAATATCGTTATAAAACTACAGAAAAAACGAACCTGTTTACTTATGAATTATGTTTACAAGTATGGAGGAAATCTCATACTATCGTATGAAATAACACTTAAGCAAAAATCCTGAAAGCTTTTAGACACGTTTCTTCACTTTCCCATTTGTTACCATATTTTCTTTTTAACAGACCCTACCGTTATGAATTATGAAATTGCCTCTATCTAAACACTTGTATGTCTCTTCACACTGCAGCAGTGATTAGTACTTCATTGGCTTATTCCTATATTCGCACTGTTATCAAGCAGCAGACTTATCTTTAAGCAGCTGTGCACTCGTTAAATTTACACTGAAGAGCCAAAAAAACTGGTATAGGCATGAGTATGCAAATAACAGAAATATGGAACCAATCAGAGTAACGCAATGTGGTTGGCAGCTAGATCGATTACTGCTGCTACAAAGGCAGGTTATCAATATTTAAGTGAGTTTGAACGTGGTGTTATAGTCGGCGCACGAGAGATGGGACATAGCATCTCCGAGGTAGCGATAACATTTGGATGATCGCGTACGATCATTTCGCGAGTATACCGTGAATATCGGGAATCCGGTAAAACATAATATCTTCGACATCACTGCGGTTGGAAAAATATCGTGAGAGAACGGGACAAACGACGACTGTCGAGAATCATTAAACGTGGCAGACGTGCAACCCTTTCTCAAATTGGCGCAGATTAGATTTGTGGACTGCCCTGCCGGATTCATGGTGTGAATTGCCTCCTTCATACCTTCAGACATTAGTCGAGTCCATGCCACGTC
>NQII01003635.1:133295-205830 GCA_002778355.1 Clitarchus hookeri | reverse complement strand
TCGAACCCGGACCGGGTTCGATCTTGGTGGGAGACGAGTAGTCTAACCGCTACAATACCGCGGCGGCCCCTTATACCCTTTGTGGTTCTACCACGTGGCTTGCGCGCAGAAGTGGAATACACTTTTACAGACAAGGATACAGTTAAAAGAAACCAACGTAAACAACATACATCAACGTGATTGTGACACTACAGCTGGGAAATGGTGAGTGAATGTCTCGGTGACTCGTACAACACGCAGATCAATCTGCATCATCTTTATAAATTGCACCCCACCGGCAAAAACCTTAAAAGTTCACAGAGTCGCAATGGCGTCCAATAGATTTAATACGAGAATACGCAGCTCCTTGCTGGGTAAGTAATTAATATTATAGTTTCACGTCTTGTTGTCACGCGTATAAATGTCGAAGACTACGGTCCTGTTCGTGACAGATGGTAAACACCCTGGGCGTGGGGAATGGTGGGGTTGTGATGAGACAGGCGAGCCCCAGGAAAACCCCGGGCAAGTAAGTGGTTGTTACTCGTCGCCAGAGCACGGTGATGTGCGCGCAAACGTTGGTCGCCATTGGCGCTGTCGAGCAGACACGTGTGGTTTGTTCTGTATTACCGTGAACATGTTACAGACCTGTGTCGGTGGATATTTGCTTAAGATAAAGCTCGTCATAAATTCTAAGTAATAAACCGATTTGAGTAATTGCTGAGTTTTGCATAAGTTTAGACGCGAAGGGCAAAACAAAATATTATTCGGTATTGAGTATAGTCTAGGAAACGAAGTTTCTTGCTACATTTGCATAGGAAATGTATTTTGTAGCGCACATGTTTAAGCCGTACGCACAACTAAAAAACGATGAATAACAGATGCTTTCTGCTAACGAAATTTAAAATTCTTGGTAAATGTAGCACGTTGAACGTAAATAATAATTGCAGAGTGATTAAAATGATTTGTCAGTCAATGTAATTTCCTTTACAAGTTCAGGCTTACAAATGCTAGTGCCCACCCCCTCCTTCCACCCTAAAACCTCCAAAAATAATTACTGGCAGCTTGCATTTTCATTACATTATTCAAAATGCTATTGAAGGAGAAACTGTGACCCCCATCATACCGTGTGTTGCTGCCTGACAGAGGTTTCGAAGATTGTTGAGAGAGGCCATAGTTTTAACTTTATTTATTTTGTGCGCAAAACGAAGCATATTAATTGAACTTATCGTTTGAGATTGCGGCGTAAATAACTCAAATCATTGTTTAATCACGCATTTGTATTTTTTTTCTCCTTGAAATGAACCTTTTGTGCCTACGACATATTCTTCGCGATAGTGTGCAAAAGCGAGTCGACGTTTTCACTTCGCACAGTAGTGTAAACTTCCCCATCTGTCTATTTACGTGTCGTCACTTTGCCTCCTCGTCGAGAGCACGTCTTCCAGGGTTCTTCCCATCATTCACGAACAATACCTCTTGATTACAGTATGCTCAGGAAAATTCTCCAGGGGCTGTTCGCGCTCAAGTGAGCAGTTTTGAAAGCTCTGCTAAAGGTATACTTTTATGCACAATCCGTATACTTCCGCCATATGTAAAATTTACATTGTCATAAACCTGGTCACATTATTCATGCGTTGGTTAAGAAAAATTGTGCAGTCATTACAAAAGTAAATATTTTACAATTTTCCTAATTCATACACTTTACATTCACTAAAAATATAGAAATGAGAACAAATGCATTTATGTATTATCAAATGTTTTCGTAACACTTTTAATTCAGCGTCAAGACATGGAACGTCTTTCTCTCCGTCTTTACTGATTTAAGAGGGCTCATGTCAATCAGTGTGCCAGTTAAAATATGCGCAGAAAGCAGCAGAGGCATTTTCCAAAGGTTTATTTCAAAAGTACTTACTTTACCGTGAACAACCTCTACTTACTCGATGTTCATATATTGACTATTCCACAGTTTCACTTGGCCGACGCACTAACAGGTATTTAGCCTTAAAACCTGGCCATAAATCAAAATTGTAAACCTGTATGGATATGGCCAACCTTCGGTCTCAAAACAGGTAGTGAATATCCCCTCCACCTGGTACCAATACCACCCTCGCAGTGCCCAACGCTTGGCCGTGCTCGTAGTCGGATCATAGCCTTTGTTTGATACGCACGTCTCTGTTCTCGGCACTCTATTTTTAATCAACCTTTAATTATTTAAAATACTTTTCCAAGTGATTTTAGTGAATAACTATCATGGAAATTGAAGAAGAAGGTATGTACATCATAATTAAGCAATTTATAAGTGTCATTTCACCATATTATTGCCTTTTACCTATAGTAAACCTTAATCCCTAACAAGAGTGTTATTTTTACAAGTATTTTACCAAAGTTAGTGATATCAAAGGTGCTGTACTCATTTGTACTGAACAATGATTATACAATATTAAATTCTTAACCTTCTTGTACCATTCTCACGCGAAAAAATTCCCCCGAATATTCACATTATTTTTTATCGATTTTTTTTCTTCTTTTTCTTGTCCTAATAAAACCTTAAAAAGAATGTTGGTCTCAATGTTTGTTATTCGACCACGCCAAATCGGCTATATAGACTTCGATGAAATTTAACGCGTACATATCCCGTATTGACCTGCATTTTTTTTGTTCTCGAAAACCTGTGTAGTTCACCAGGGAGAAATCTAGAACTACTTGAATGTAGGCAAAAGCTTGTAATTCTATCTGCTTTTACATTTATCGTACAAAATAAAGGCAGAAGTGCATAAAGGCCGCATTTCGATGGCAGATGACAAGAAGAAGATAGCAGATGCGAAGGTAGCAATCCAAAAAGAATTCAAAAATAAACTAGGATTGCTCGTGGACGTGTCAAAAGCAGGATTCGGCAACACGAATGATGGCAACACGTCTCGTCGATTTTTCGCTGATCCCGAGATTGCTGCCTTGCTAACAGGAATATACCAAGAGCTAACCCATAGATTAAAAATAGTTTTAGAAGTGTTATCCTCGGGTTTCCAAATATATGCACATAAATTTTCGGAATACGCAGTTGATACTGCTAAGCAATATGTCAACAATTATAATTGGCAGCCAATGCCACCGACATTACATAAAATATTAACACACGCGCTCAGTGTCATCTCACATTATATTTAACCGGTTGGGCAACTATCAGAAGAAGTCACAGAAGCCAGGAACAAGCACTTTCACCAATACCGACAAAATTACTCTCGGAAAATTTCCAGAACAGTCTGCAATTAAGACATACTTAACAGGTTTTTGCTGACATCAGACCCGTATATAACAAGCATCCGTCCTAAATCCAAGAAACCTAAGCAAGCATTCTCCAAAAATGCAATAGAATTGTTAAAACCAAGCCAATTCTCTGCATCAAGTGATTCAGAGCATAATAATGAAGATGAGGAGGAAAGTGATGGAGATGAGGAGGAAACTGAGGGTCTTTTGTAAATTTCAATTTATTGTATAATTTTTGTATTTTGTTACATTTTTAATTTTTTTCTACTACTAAATAAATTAGTAAAACTAACTATTTTTTTTATTAAAAAATATATGTGTGTCCCCTAACCCCTGTAAAATGTTTTTTTAATAAAGTACTACGATACACATTTTCTATAAAATATAACTTAACAATGTTTTTGGCCAGGTTTTTAGGTTTAATACCCTCGCGTCGCGACGCTCGAACGAAGTGATCAGGCATATGGCAAAGTTAACGTAACGCACGGCGAGAGAATACACGATGCTCACACAAGTAGATCTCAAGCCGGGCTTTCAAAGGGACTCAGTTCAACGCGAAATCCGCGCCCCAACCNGCGTCCAATAGATTTAATACGAGAATACGCAGCTCCTTGCTGGGTAAGTAATTAATATTATAGTTTCACGTCTTGTTGTCACGCGTATAAATGTCGAAGACTACGGTCCTGTTCGTGACAGATGGTAAACACCCTGGGCGTGGGGAATGGTGGGGTTGTGATGAGACAGGCGAGCCCCAGGAAAACCCCGGGCAAGTAAGTGGTTGTTACTCGTCGCCAGAGCACGGTGATGTGCGCGCAAACGTTGGTCGCCATTGGCGCTGTCGAGCAGACACGTGTGGTTTGTTCTGTATTACCGTGAACATGTTACAGACCTGTGTCGGTGGATATTTGCTTAAGATAAAGCTCGTCATAAATTCTAAGTAATAAACCGATTTGAGTAATTGCTGAGTTTTGCATAAGTTTAGACGCGAAGGGCAAAACAAAATATTATTCGGTATTGAGTATAGTCTAGGAAACGAAGTTTCTTGCTACATTTGCATAGGAAATGTATTTTGTAGCGCACATGTTTAAGCCGTACGCACAACTAAAAAACGATGAATAACAGATGCTTTCTGCTAACGAAATTTAAAATTCTTGGTAAATGTAGCACGTTGAACGTAAATAATAATTGCAGAGTGATTAAAATGATTTGTCAGTCAATGTAATTTCCTTTACAAGTTCAGGCTTACAAATGCTAGTGCCCACCCCCTCCTTCCACCCTAAAACCTCCAAAAATAATTACTGGCAGCTTGCATTTTCATTACATTATTCAAAATGCTATTGAAGGAGAAACTGTGACCCCCATCATACCGTGTGTTGCTGCCTGACAGAGGTTTCGAAGATTGTTGAGAGAGGCCATAGTTTTAACTTTATTTATTTTGTGCGCAAAACGAAGCATATTAATTGAACTTATCGTTTGAGATTGCGGCGTAAATAACTCAAATCATTGTTTAATCACGCATTTGTATTTTTTTTCTCCTTGAAATGAACCTTTTGTGCCTACGACATATTCTTCGCGATAGTGTGCAAAAGCGAGTCGACGTTTTCACTTCGCACAGTAGTGTAAACTTCCCCATCTGTCTATTTACGTGTCGTCACTTTGCCTCCTCGTCGAGAGCATTTCTTCCAGGGTTCTTCCCATCATTCACGAACAATACCTCTTGATTACAGTATGCTCAGGAAAATTCTCCAGGGGCTGTTCGCGCTCAAGTGAGCAGTTTTGAAAGCTCTGCTAAAGGTATACTTTTAAGCACAATCCGTATACTTCCGCCATATGTAAAATTAACATTGTAATAAACCTGGTCACATTATTCACGCGTTGGTTAAGTAAAAGTGTGCAATCATTACAAAAGTAAATATTTTACAATTTTCCTAATTCATACACTTTATATTCACTAAAAATATAGAAATGAGAACAAATGCATTTATGTATTATCAAATGTTTTCGTAACACTTTTAATTCAGCGTCAAGACATGGAACGTCTTTCTCTCCGTCTTTACCGATTTAAGAGGGCTCATGTCAGTCAGTGTGCCAGTTAAAATATGCGCAGAAAGCAGCAGAGGCATTTTCCAAAGGTTTATTTCAAAAGTACTTACTTTGCCGTGAACAACCTCTGCTTACTTGATGTTCATATATTTATTATTCCACAGTTTCACTTGGCTGACGCACTAACAGGTATTTAGCCTTAAAACCTGGCCATAAATCAAAATTGTAAACCTGTATGGATATGGCCAACCTTCGGTCTCAAAACAGGTAGTGAATATCCCCTCCACCTGGTACCAATACCACCCTCGCAGTGCCCAACGCTTGGCCGTGCTCGTAGTCGGATCATAGCCTTTGTTTGATACGCACGTCTCTGTTCTCGGCACTCTATTTTTAATCAACTTTTAATTATTTAAAATACTTTTCCAAGTGATTTTAGTGAATAACTATCATGGAAATTGAAGAAGAAGGTATGTACATCATAATTAAGCAATTTACAAGTGTCATTTCACCATATTATTGCCTTTTACCTAAAGTAAACCTTAATCCCTAACAATAGTGTTATTTTTACAAGTATTTTACCAAAGTTAGTGATATCAAAGGTGTTGTACTCATTTGTACTGAACAATGATTATAAAGTATTAAACTCTTAACCTTCTTCTACCATTCTCACGCGAAAAAATTCCCCCGAGTATTCACATTATGTTTTTACGATTTTTTTTCTTCTTTAGCTTGTCCTAATAAAACTTTAAAAAGAATGTTGGTCTCGTTGTTTGTTATTCGACCACGCCAAATCGGCTAGATAGACTTCGATGAAATTTAACACGTACATATCCCGTATTGACCTGCATTTTTTTTGTGCCCGAAAACCTGTGTAGTTCACCAGGGAGAAATCTAGAACTACTTGAATGTAGGCAAAAGTTTGTAATTCTATCTGCTTTTACATTTATCGTACAAAATAAAGGCAGAAGGGCATAAAGGCCGCATTTCGATGGCATATGACAAGAAGAAGATAGCAGATGCGAAAATAGCAATCCAAATAGAATTAAAAAACATACTGGGATTGCTCGTGGACGTGTCAAAAGCAGGATTCGGCAACACGAATGATGGCAACACGTCTCGTCGATTTTTCGCTGATCCCGAGATGGCTGCCTTGCTAACAGGAATATACCAAGAGCTAACCCATAGATTAAAAATAGTTTTAGAAGTGTTATTCTCGGGTTTCCAAATAGATGCAGATAAATTTTCGGAATACGCAGTTGATACTGCTAAGCAATATGTCAACAATTATAATTGGCAGCCAATGCCACCGACATTACATAAAATATTAACACACGCGCCCAGTGTCATCTCACATTCTATTTAACCGATTGGGCAACTATCAGAAGAAGTCGCAGAAGCCAGGAACAAGCACTTTCACCAATACCGACAAAATTACTCTCGGAAAATTTCCAGAACAGTCTGCAATTAAGACATACTTAACAGGTTTTTGCTGACATCAGACTCGTATATAAATAACAAGCGTCCGTCCTAAATCCAAGAAACCTAAGTAAGCATTCTCCAAAAATGCAATAGAATTGTTAAAACCAAGCCAATTCTCTGCATCAAGTGATTCAGAGCATAATAATGAAGATGAGGAGGAAAGTGATGGAGATGAGGAGGAAAGTGATGGAGATGAGGAGGAAAGTGATGAAGATGAGGAGAAAACTGTTCAAGAGGAGGAGAAAACTGAGGGTCTTTTGTAAATTTCAATTTATTGTATAATTTTTGTATTTTGTTACATTTTTTATTTTTTTCTACTACTAAATAAATTAGTAAAATTATTTTTTTTTTAATTAAAAAATATGTGTGTCCCCTAACCCCTGTAAAATGTTTTTATAATAAAGTACTATGATACACATTTTCTATAAAATATAACATAACAATGTTTTTGGCCAGGTTTTTAGGTTTAATACCCTCGCGTCGCGACGCTCGAACGAAGTGATCAGGCATATGACAAAGTTAACGTAACGTACGGCGAGAGAATAAACGATGCTCACACAAGTAGATCTCAAGCCGGGCTTTCAAAGGGACTCAGTTCAACGCGAAATCCGCGCCCCAACCNACACACACACACACACACACACCAACCCCTTGCATAGTCTAATGGTGGCACATACACACTCTCTGAATCAGACCTTTGAGTAGAGATATCTGGGCGGCTATTACCATAGAGGCCCGGAGAGCCAATGAGGGGCGAAGCGAGGCGAGTATGGAGCAGCGTGGAAATGCAAGGACGGGGGAACGGGATATCCCAGAGAAAACCCGTCCACTAACTCTGAATATTTTTGTTAACATATAAATATACTTTATTTGGGTTACATTTCATTTTACTTATGTTTTATCTATAAATAACATTTAATTAATAATCAATGTCAACAAAAATATAAATAAAACATGCGAGTTTGGTAATGCCTAGTAAGAAATAGTTCTCATACAAAAATATTATTAACTGGGTGCACAAAATTGAGGTGCGTGGTCCCTTTGGTGTCATTTTCTAGACATAGTCGAGTGTTGGTTCGGTGTCCTGCAAGGCAATTCAGATGAAAGGCGTTACAAGAATAACACAAAAATGACATTATATTTAGTAGCATTTAGATTCATGTTGATCAACAACATTATACCACGTAACTAGATGGAGATTTTCGGACATTCGCCATTGCGATGCAAATATCTGTCATAGAAACACTGGACTGAGCACGAAAAAATACTTAATTGAGAAAAGTAACCTATAGAGGAGAATATAAATATATGTATACAACATTGAAAAGTTCACAGAGTCAGTCGCACCTGTGTTCTCGGACCCTGTGTGTCGCTGCCTGAAGACGGGAACAGATGGCAGGTCCCGAAACACGTCGCATTCAGTCGGTTTTGGAAAAACTACTGTGTTGTGCGAGTTTCATCGTTGTGCTTGTTTTATTTGTGTAAGTAGATAACTAGCCTGTGTCGCTTTCGGTGTGTTTTCTGTTGATCGAATATAGTTTTTTCGTATACATGTATGGTATTTTAGTTTTCCGCATTTAGCTTGCTGTCATATTTCATTTTGCTCGATTCCTTAACGGAATATTCTGGCTTTGTGCATATATATTCTTGAATACAGTATACTTGGCTTGCATTATGTTGTGTCTGGTAAAAAAACTTCTTAGTTTGAGTGCGTTTATTTGTTGGGTTGCCCCATTTTGCTCCTACATATTTTGTCAGTGTTGTCCTAATTTTTTTCAGGCACGTTTTTCACCTGTGATATTTTCTATGTTATCTGTTGGTCATGTGTGTATATATTCGTAATTAGTTGCTGTTATGTTTTTTTACTTTATTCCCTCTTGGAATTTTCTTATATTGTATATAGATATTTATTTTCTCGTCCATAGGTTACTAGTCTTATTTAAGTATTTTTTTCGTGCTCAGTCTTGTTTTTCCATGACTGACATTTGCATCGCAATGGCGAATGTCCAAAAATCTCCATATAGTCATTCACCCTCATTGCACTATTAATTGAAATATCACATTACACCACATAGTTGATACGTACTTAGAGACGAAGAAGTAGCGTTGTGGTTCCTTTGATGTGTGCATACCCGTCCTTAGATTGGCTGCCCGAGAATCTGGAAACAGGCCTTGAGTATGATTGGCTTCGGGGTATCAACATTTTTCTTATTGACTGGGATGCGAGCGGGGAAGTATGTTGCCAGGCGCTGATTCGCGAACGGCGTTCCAACATGTTGCTGGCTTTTGACGCCGTTTTGGTGGCGTGTGCTGATGGAGTTTGCGGAACAAGTGGTTATTTCACCTCTGTATGTTTTTAGTACTCTGTGACTGTACGTTTCCAATACTTGCGCCTGGTAGTTATACAGCACCGTCGAGCGGGAAAATGTAACGGGTTGCATAAAACGTCAGTTCGTAGGCGGTGTGGTCCCTTGTGGGGAGAGTGCAGACACAGAACAAGACAAGTACACAGATGCGAAAAGGTCTCGTAATCCCTTTCTTTGCAAGCATATTGCTTTCATTATCGACCGCGATAAGTTATGAAAAAAAGAGGTTTGCGTTAGATTGGCTACATTGGTTGGATTGGATTTCTCTATTGGTTGAGATACCGTCTGGCAAGTTCTCTCTGGTTGACAAATGACGTTCCATTATCTTGCCTGCTATATAAGTNTGGTTGAGATACCGTCTGGCAAGTTCTCTCTGGTTGACAAATGACGTTCCATTATCTTGCCTGCTATATAAGTCATTTTTTATATCACGTGTGGATGGAGTCTTTAATGCTCCCTATAGTTTCATTTGTCTATCGCGAATTCGGTGTCACATATTTGAAAAGGTTACCAGCTCCCCGCGACAGTTGTATTATCAGGAGTGACAGTTAACTGGGATTGAATAATGGAAATGGTTTGGGAAGAATAACTTTTCATGTGATCATTTAACTTGACTAGACCAAACTTCTGTTGACTTTCCCGATGACGAATTTAACCGCCGTTACTTATCTAGAACTATCTTAATTATGCAACAGTTTGGCGGGGAAGGAAGAGTACTTTCCAAATGGCACAGTTACAACGTGATATTCATTTCCACATTTCCTTCAATGTCCAACGAAAATGTTATATTTTGACCTGTATTTCTTTAATAATCCCATGTAAAACATCAACTCTTGGTGAACGCAAAATGGACTATCCGCACTTCCAAAAGTTTAGATGCCAAACGTCGTAAAGCGCCTGTGAGGTTTTTATTAATGTTATTATTTCACTTGTACACAGGTAATTAACCAGGTGTAGGCTACCGGAGAGTGTTTCATTATCGTCCGCTGTGTTTGAGGACGTGGCTATCTTCACNCCTTCAATGTCCAACGAAAATGTTATATTTTGACCTGTATTTCTTTAATAATCCCATGTAAAACATCAACTCTTGGCGAACGCAAAATGGACTATCCGCACTTCCAAAAGTTTAGATGCCAAACGTCGTAAAGCGCCTGTGAGGTTTTTTATTAATGTTATTATTTCACTTGTACACATGTAATTAACCAGGTGTAGGCTACCGGAGAGTGTTTCATTATCGTCCGCTGTGTTTGAGGATGTGGCTATCTTCACNTGTAATTAACCAGGTGTAGGCTACCGGAGAGTGTTTCATTATCGTCCGCTGTGTTTGAGGATGTGGCTATCTTCACGTCCAACAATAGCACCAGCGATACACGTAGTTTGCCTATCAATTAATCGTGCCCATACATATCTTGTGGTCAATATATATTTTTCTTTCGACCGCACAATAAATCTGCAAGGACATGCAGTTTTTACAGTATTTTTTTTATCGTACACACCTTACTTACCGGACTAATGGAAGAAATTGAACGAATGGGTTAGAGAGGTTTTTCAAGAGCAGGATTGATGATGCGTATTTACTCGTACGGCACACGGACATCGTGGCAAACATGTTAACACTACCGGCATTAGTCAAAAATATAAAGCCTGTAGCGAAATCATCGTCTGCACCAGTCCGTAAGCCAGTCATGTGGTAGTGTCTGTGAAGAGCTTATCAATTAAATGGTTGCTGATATTTCCTTTCGTAATGAGTTTACTTCACTTATGAACACAATATTCGCCCGGTTGCCCGACAACTGTTCGTTAGTGACTCGCTGTGTCATGACGTTGTGACTTTCGCATACGCTTATGCCGCTTTCTATGCTAAAGTTATTTATTTCAGAGTGGTTTCTTTTGAATTACGAACTGTTCATCGTGCCTATGCTATTTTGTAACCGGAGTGAAGATTAG
Organism: Clitarchus hookeri; assembly: GCA_002778355.1. Lineage (NCBI taxonomy): Eukaryota > Metazoa > Arthropoda > Insecta > Phasmatodea > Phasmatidae > Clitarchus > Clitarchus hookeri. The sequence continues at coordinate 194,755 of NQII01003635.1, read as the reverse complement.
AACTGGTAAAATGAGTGAATCAGATTTTGAAAACGAGTCAATCCGACGAAGAGACTTTTGCACATATGCCATAGAGTTTAAGGCGCCCGTCTACCTGGCGCTTGAACTGCGTTGCAGTGTGTTTGAAATACACGTTTTTCAACGAAACTATTAAGCGTGCGTCCAACGTGCTGATCTACGAAAAGAACACACACTTCAGACGAGAGCTGTTAAGTACTTTCAAAATATCACGTACGTTAGAAACATCAATTCAGAGTACTCCAAAACCGCTAAAAACGGCCTTTCCAAGGCGCTGCAGCTCAAAATGCACGCATCAGATACATACAAAACTAATATAGGGGCCTGCACTGAACCTTCCTGAAGACTTCCCATTAATAAAATAATATGGTCACCGCTGAAAGTCCTATAGGTACACGCAGCACGACGAGAACACTGCACGCCAGTTCAGAGCCTTGCGCTTAGCGGCGATGGCGTACTTGATGCGCGTGGCAGTGTCGCCCTTATCGCTCCCGCGCTTCTCGGCCTAAACGTGGGAAAAAGTTCCAGGTAGACGGGGGCCTTAAACATGTTATAGTTTTTTAACTGTGGTGCCGTGTATTCCGCAAACAGCAGTGAGGTGAATATAAAATTATCCCTTATGCAACGAAAATTCGGTTATTTTCCCAATGAGCATTCATTCTGTTGATTTGCAAACACACGCCCATCACTGATTTCTTAGTCGAGTTATATAAAAGGGGGTTAAAATTAACCGTACATGTATATACTAACAAGTACCATGAATTTTCTTTAACTATATTTTCATTGCCGCTGGAAATTAACGTTGAAAGCAAACAGTTAACACGTTTATGCATTTTCCTGAAGTTGTTGCACTTAATTATTGCAACAGTTGGAGAATACATGCATTGCTAATTTATTTTTAACGCTGGTATGAAAAACACCTGCGTGTTAACGTGTTTCCCTAAATGTCTAGTATCTCTGTACTACACCTTTAACACTTCCAGGATGTCGTCTGTTTTGGCCTTTCCTCGATACCAGCAGCTCGACAAGTATTTTCAACAAATCTCCGGAAACAAAGAGATGATATTTCTTTCGGCATACAGCTTGGTTTTCCCAATCTCGATGGCTGCAGATTTTCAAAGTCTCATTTCGCTCTTTTCCTCTATCTCTCTCTTACCCTCCTTCCGCCTTTCAGACACCTTTGTGTCTTTGCCTTTGCAGTTTTTTGCCGTTCTGTGAAAGCGCGGATCTTCTGAAACACTGATACTTTCAAGTCGTTCCCNCTTTCTGTGGAAGCGCGGATCTTCTGAAACACTAATACTTTCAAGTCGTTCCCATTTTCCGGTCAAGAGTTGATTCCCAGCTTTATTTCGCATCGATTTCTTTGTTTCCGTCGTGCTGGAACTGAAAGCAAGTGATTTTCCGTGAAAAGCTATCGAGACGAGATGCATTGGAAAACTCTGTAACGTATCGTATCATTCATGAATATTTTCGTTTCGGCAATTCTTCCCTACCGAGGTGTCAGGTGGTTGGGTTCTCATGAATGGAGGGGAGAATGGAGAGAGGAAATTCGTGAGTGTACACATTTCGCCACAAATCACTCAATTCAGCCGTCGACGGCTCAGGTAGGCAGCTCATAAGTGGGTTAATTTAAATTATTAATGAGCCCACCTACCTGCAGATAGTTCCCTCGTTTGAGGCCGAGAAGCACGGGAGTTATAAGGGCTACACTGTTACGCGTATAAAGCGCACCGTCGCCCCTAAGCGCCAGGCTTTGAATTGGCAATCAGTGATCTCGTCGCGCTGCGTGTGCCTATGGGTCTTTAAGCGGCGTCTCTATAATTTAATTGCTGGAAAGTCTGTAGCAAGTTTAAATGCAAGGGCTGTTGAGTATTTTTTTCATCTGTCTGAAGCACATATGTTTAGATAAAGCGCTTTGAAAAAGCCGTTTTTTGCAATATTGAAGTGCTTTGAAATGGCGATTGTAATGTCCGCGATATTTTGAAAACACTGAACAGGCCTTGTGTGAAGTTTGTGCTCTTAACTATATGTGTACATTGAACGCACGTTTAATAGTTTCGCGGGAAAAAAGTTTATTTCAACGTAGTTCGAGCACTCGGCAGGCGGGGCGCTTAACATGAGTGATTCGCTTGCAGGCATCAACGAACGTATTAAAAATAGGTTTTTGGCTGTATGTATTTTAAATGAGGTAATTTCACTTGAATGCTAAAGAGGCTTTGGGTCGATTAGGGAATGTTCGAGAGGCCTCGGCTTGTTGGAAAACCAGGATGGGGAGCGAGCAGCAAGTCGGCCAAGTTGTAGCAGCCTTGCTGTATTGATCTTAATTTACGGAGATACCCGTGACCAAGAGCTTCAAACTGTTCTCCTAAGCCACCAGTCATATTTATTTTATAGACACGCTGTTTGCACTATGAAAAATATTTAATATTCTTCTGTTTATTTCTTTTTCCATTTCTCAGCGTACCTTTGGTAAAACATGTGTGACGTAGACACTGTGCTTACTACATTTTTCAAACCAACATAAGTATTTACATAAAAATTTAGTATCACTGGGATTTAAAAATTCGTTTTAATGCATGATTTTACCTACGCGTAGAACAAACACAGTATATGTATATACCTTTAGAAAATGTTGCATGTAAGGTTTAAAATTTTTTTAAATTTAAATACACATTATTACTTGAAACACAAAGAAATAGTGGCTAAATCATAAGTTAAGTGCAGCGTAATCATATTAAAATCTCTCATCATTATTAATACCTGTACCGTATATAAAATAACGAATTAGATACATATTTTTATTAATGTAAAGTATAACAGTTGAAAAGAAAATATAACAGAGTCTGATGAATTATATGCATACGCGCAACCATTCTGTATGTCAATTGTTTTTTCAAGAATCAAGAGAGACAGTTATAGCATGCGGCGTAAAGCCCGTCTCCAGAACGAGTGCACTTAAATGAACAATCCCTGAAGTTCGTTCAGTGTACATCCATTGCCATGACAACACAAGTGCATCCCTACACCACATGTGCTGAATACAACTACAGGAACAACTGACTGCCAGACCGCAGAGTAGAGAAGTACAGAGAGGCGAGAAACACGGCGAGTAGGCGCCTCTCACGTGAGCGTACCCATTCTCCGATTGTCTGCGCGAGGCTCTAGAAATGGGCCTTGTGTCTCATTGGCTGCTGCACGCTGCGGAAGGTTCCTCATTGGTAGATACCTGAAAAATTGCGCGAGTTCAATGACCTGTAAGCTAGACCCTACAGTCGTATGTACAAATATGCCGATATCAACTGCACATCGGTTGTCTGACGTCACAGTGGAAGGCGACGATTGGGCCAGCCTTCTCCAGGAGGTGTCGAATACCGAGTGGACCAATTGCTAAAGTTATATAAACACACGTGTTTTGCGTTCTAGCTCGTCCCAAAGTGAATCCGCGAATTCTTCAGGTCTCTAGCCGTTGGCCTAGTTTACCAGACGCTGATTGGCGGACGGCGTTCCTTGTTCTTGTTGGCCAGCGACGCCATCTTGCTGGCGTGTGTCGCTGCAGTTCGAGGGACGGGTAGCTGTTTCGCCTCTGCGTTCTTAAGGACTCCGTGATAGAGCGGTGTTTCCTTTGATGTGAGTGCACCAGTAAGCAGATGCTGTGGTAGCCATGCACAAGATAATATTTTCCACCCTGCTAATGAAATAAATTTGTAATTAAAATATATAAACTCTAGAACAAGTTTTCGGACTTCAATTGCTACATCCATGCGATTACATAAAAACATCAGAAAATATATATGTTGTGAAATACTCAGAATGAAATAACTGTAGTTATATTATAGAGTTAATTTATAGGAAATTTGCCATTGCACTTGTGTTTAGGCGCAATTTGATAAACCAGAAAACACACATTTACCTTTCTTGTGAATGAGAGGAATGAATTTGTTAAGCTTTTAAAAAGTTATTTTGGTGAAATATTTCTGGTTTATTGTTACTATGTTTCTATGAAGGCGCCAACAACTATGTTCTTACAGTTACGTGTTCGCACGAAAGCATTTATTTTACTGCTCTGTTCATACTCATAGAACATTGTTTAAGTGACTAAAAGTAGCGAATTCAATTTATAATTTTTCTTAAGATGGTAATTGCGGTTCCTCTTGCAATGCAGTAGCAGTTAGGATGTTACAATTATTTTGGGGGTTTGGGAAAAATATTTCTCGTTCGAAAATAAGTTGAGGAATTTTATGAAAAAAATGTGTGCTAGGTAAGTTTTAACTTTATTTCAGTGAGAGCGTTAATTTTCATATTACGAAAATGCTTTCTTTAATTCTTTTATCGAGGAAAAACATTAAAAATGGACGCAAAATAAGCTACGGAAAATGTATTTTATTTACTGGAAAAGTAAACTGATATATCGTTATCAGGACGTAACACGTTTTTCCATTCGTATGGTCATAAGGAAGGTTTGTCTCATCTTGGTGCGTGTTTTCAGTTTAATACGCGTGAGTGTTTAAATAGCAAAAATGAATCAAATGACAGTCGTTTCTAAGTTTCATAACACCACGTGCATACAAAATTAATGTGTAAAGTAAGGTACATATGAAACAGCCGTACAACGTTTTCGATATTGGTTATTTATAAAGTACTGTAAGTCGCTTAAAACTTATTATCAGTAATGCATTATCACAACGTAGTACAAAACGCTTGGTTATAATTGCTATGTCGGACCGTTATCGCTTGTTCTTCACATCACAGCACATTGATTGTTTCTCTAGCATCTATTGGAAATAATTAATTTTATGTCCATAAACTCAACACATTAATTGGCTNCTATAAACTCAACACATTAATTGGATTAAATCTTACAATAAATGCAAACACTCGCACGTGACGTCTGTTACCTCTCTTGGCATGGCAACCGCGACAAAGCTTGCTAGAAAGAAAAATAACTACGTTCCATGTCGCATAAAACACGCCCCTGTAATTTTTTTTTAATTTCATGTGAAACACATAAACGTTATTATTTTAAGAGAAAATTTTAGTTTGTTACAGTAAAAGCTGCAGCTTTGTGCCTACGTTAAAATCGAATTCGTTAACAATTAATTTACGAACGCTTTCTCCGGCCCGCGTATTTCTCCATTGTCTGTTGTACGTTGGCAGGGCTGCCATAATTGCCAACACGGCTTTCAACTTCACTCGCTCCCGCATCAGCTGATACAAGCTTTTGAAAATGGAACGTTGTTGATTACGTATATTGCGTTTTACCACACACACACACACACACACACACACACACACACACACACACACACACACACNGTGTCGCCCTTATCGCTCCCGCGCTTCTCGGCCTAAACGTGGGAAAAAGTTCCAGGTAGACGGGGGCCTTAAACATGTTATAGTTTTTTAACTGTGGTGCCGTGTATTCCGCAAACAGCAGTGAGGTGAATATAAAATTATCCCTTATGCAACGAAAATTCGGTTATTTTCCCAATGAGCATTCATTCTGTTGATTTGCAAACACACGCCCATCACTGATTTCTTAGTCGAGTTATATAAAAGGGGGTTAAAATTAACCGTACATGTATATACTAACAAGTACCATGAATTTTCTTTAACTATATTTTCATTGCCGCTGGAAATTAACGTTGAAAGCAAACAGTTAACACGTTTATGCATTTTCCTGAAGTTGTTGCACTTAATTATTGCAACAGTTGGAGAATACATGCATTGCTAATTTATTTTTAACGCTGGTATGAAAAACACCTGCGTGTTAACGTGTTTCCCTAAATGNGAGAATACATGCATTGCTAATTTATTTTTAACGCTGGTATGAAAAACACCTGCGTGTTAACGTGTTTCCCTAAATGCCTGGTATCTCTGTAATACACCTTTAACACTTCCAGGATGTCGTCTGCTTTGGTCTTTCCTCGATACCAGCAGCTCGACAAGTATTTTCAACAAATCTCCGGAAACAAAGAGATGATATTTCTTTCGGCATACAGCTTGGTTTTCCCAATCTCGATGGCTGCAGATTTTCAAAGTCTCATTTCGCTCTTTTCCTCTATCTCTCTCTTACCCTCCTTCCGCCTTTCAGACACCTTTGTGTCTTTGCCTTTGCAGTTTTTTGCCGTTCTGTGAAAGCGCGGATCTTCTGAAACACTGATACTTTCAAGTCGTTCCCATTTTCCGGTCAAGAGTTGATTCCCAGCTTTATTTCGCATCGATTTCTTTGTTTCCGTCGTGCTGGAACTGAAAGGAAGTGATTTTCCGTGAAAAGCTATCGAGACGAGATGCATTGGAAAACTCTGTAACGTATCGTATCTTTCATGAATATTTTCGTTTCGGCAATTCTTCCCTACTTGAGGTGTCAGGTGGTTGGGTTCTCATGAAAGGAGGGGAGAATGGAGAGAGAAAATTCGTTAGTGTACACATTTCGCCACAAATTACTCAATCCAGCCGTCGACAGCTGAGGTAGGCAGCTCATAAGTCGGTTAATTTAAATTATTAAGGAGCCCACCTACCTTCAGATATTTCCCTCGTTTGAGGCCTAGAAGTACGGCAGTTATAAGGGCTACACTGTTACGCGTATAAAGCGCGCCGTAGCCCCTAAGCGCAAGACTCTGAATTGACAATCAGTGATCTCGTCGTGCTGCGTGTGCCTATGGGTCTTTAAGCGGCGTCCCTATAATTTAATTGCTGGAAAGTTTACAGCAAGTTTCAATGCAAGGGCTATTGAGTATTTTTTTCATCTGTCTGAAGCACCTATCTTTAGATAAAACGCTTTGAATAAGCCGTTTTTTGCTATGTTGAAGTGCTTTGAAATGGCGATTGTAATGTCCGCGATATTTTTAAAACACTGAACAGGCCTCGTGCGAAGTGTGTGCTCTTTTACTATACGTGTACATCGAACGCACGTTTAATAGTTTCGTGGATATACGTTTATTTCAACGTAGTTGAAGCGCTCGGCAGGCGGGGCGCTTAACATGCGTGATTCGCTTGCAGGCATCAACGAATGTATTAAAAGTAGGCTTCTGGCCGTACGTATTTGAAATAGGGCAATTTCGCTTTAGTGCTGAAGAGGCTTCGGGTCAATTCGGGAATGTTCGAGAGGCCTCGGCTTGTTGGAATACCAGGATGGGCAGCGAGCAGCAAGTCGGCCAACTTGTATGGCAGCCTTGTTGTATGGCAGCCTTGTTGTATGGCAGCCTTGTTGTATGGCAGCCTTGTTGTATGGCAGCCTTGTTGTATGGCAGCCTTGTTGTATGGCAGCCTTGTTGTATGGCAGCATTGTTGTATGGCAGCCTTTTTGTATGGCAGCCTTGTTGTACTGATCTTAATTTAGGGAGATACCCGTGATCATGACCTTCAAACTGTTCTCCTAAGCCACCAGTCAAATTTATTTTATAGACAAAATATTTAATTTTTCATCTGTTTATTTATTTTTCCATTTCGCAGCGTACCTTTGCTTAAACATGTGCGACGTAGACACTGTGCTTACTAAATTTTTCAAACCAACATAAGTATTTACATAAAAGTTTAATATCACTGGGATTTAAAAATTCGTTATAATGCAGGAGTTTACCTACGCGTAGAACAAACACAGTATATGTATATACCTTTAGAAAACGTTGCATGTAAGGTTTAAAAAATTTTGTTTTAGTTTAAATACACATCATTACTTGAAACACAAAGAAATAGTGGCTAAATCATAAGTTAAGTGCAGCGTAATCATATTAAAATCTCTCATCATTATTAATACCTATACCGTATATAAAATAACGAATTAAATACATATTATTTTAAATTTAAAGTATAACACTTGAAAAGAAAATAGAACACAGTCTGATGAATTATATGCATACGCGCAACCATTCTGTATGTCAATTGTTTTTTCAAGAATCAAGAGAGACAGTTATAGCATGCGGCGTAAAGCCCGTCTCCAGAACGAGTGCACTTAAATGAAAAATCCCTGAAGTTCGTTCAGTGTACATCCGTTGCCATGACAACACAAGTGCATCCCTACACCACATGTGCTGATTACAACTACAGGAACAACTGACTGTCAGACCGTAGAGTAGAGAAGTACAGAGAGGCGAGAAACACGGCGTGAAGGCGCCTCTCATGCGAGCGTACCCATGCTCCGATTGTCTGCGTGAGGCTCTAGAAATGGGCCTTGTGTCTCATTGGCTGCTGCACGCTGCGGAAGGTTCCTCATTGGTAGATACCTGAAAAATTGCGCGAGTTCAATGACATGTAAGCTAGACCCTATAGTCGTATGTACAAATATGCCGATATCAACTGTACACTGGTTGTCTGCCGTCACAGTGGAAGGCGACGATTGGGCCAGCCTTCTCCAGGAGGTGTCGAATACCGAGTGGACCAATTGCTAAAGTTATATAAACACACGTGTTTTGCATTCTAGCTCGTCCCAAAATAAATCCGCGAATTCTTCAGGCCTCTAGCCGTTGGCCTAGTTTACCAGACGCTGATTGGCGGACGGCGTTCCTTGTTCTTGTTGGCCAGCGACGCCATCTTGCTGGCGTGTGTCGCTGCAGTTCGAGGGACGGGTAGCTGTTTCGCCTCTGCGTTCTTAAGGACTCCGTGATAGAGCGGTGTTTCCTTTGATGTGAGTGCACCAGTAAGCAGATGCTGTGGTAGCCATGCACAAGATAATATTTTCCACCCTGCTAATGAAATAAATTTGTAATTAAAATATATAAACTCTAGAACAAGTTTTCGGACTTCAATTGCTACATCCATGCGATTACATAAAAACATCAGAAAATATATATGTTGTGAAATACTCAGAATGAAATAACTGTAGTTATATTATAGAGTTAATTTATAGGAAATTTGCCATTGCACTTGTGTTTAGGCGCCATTTGATAAACCAGAAAACACACATTTACCTTTCTTGCAAATGAGAGGAATGAATTTTTTAAGCTTTCAAAAAGTTATTTCGGTGAAATATTTCTGGTTTATTGTTACTATGTTTCTATGAAGGCGCCAACAGATATGTTCTTACAGTTACGTGTTCGCACGAAAGCATTTATTTTACTGCTCTGTTCATACTCATAGAACATTGTTTAAGTCACTACAAGTAGCGAATTCAATTTATCATTTTTCTTAAGATGGTAATTGCGGTTCCTCTTGCAATGCAGTAGCAGTTAGGATGTTACAATTATTTTAGGGGTTTGGGAAAAATATTTCTCGTTCGAAAATAAGTTGAAGAATTTTATGAAAAAAATGTGTGCTAGGTAAGTTTTAACTTTATTTCAGTGAGAGCGTTAATTTTCATATTACGAAAATGCTTTCTTTAATTCTTTTATCGAGGAAAAACATTAAAAATGGACGCAAAATAAGCTACGGAAAATGTATTTTATTTACTGGAAAAGTAAACTGATATATCGTTATCAGGACGTAACACGTTTTTCCATTCGTATGGTCATAAGGAAGGTTTGTCTCATCTTGGTGCGTGTTTTCAGTTTAATACGTGTAAGTGTTTAAATAGCAAAAATGAATCAAATGACAGTCGTTTCTAAGTTTCATAACACCACGTGCATACAAAATTAATGTGTAAAGTAAGGTACATATGAAACAGCCGTACAACGTTTTCGATATTGGTTATTTATAAAGTACTGTAAATCGCTTAAAACTTATTATCAGTAATGCATTATCACAACGTAGTACAAAACGCTTGGTTATAATTGCTATGTCGGACCGTTATCGCTTGTTCTTCACATCACAGCACATTGATTGTTTCTCTAGCATCTATTGGAAATAATTAATTTTATGTCCATAAACTCAACACATTAATTGGCTTAAATCTTACAATAAATGCAAACACTCGCACGTGACGTCTGTTACCTCTCTTGGCATGGCAACCGCGACAAAGCTTGCTAGAAAGAAAAATAACTGCGTTCCATGTCGCATAAAACACGCCCCTGTAATTTTTTTTTAATTTCATGTGAAACACATAAACGTTATTATTTTAAGAGAAAATTTTAGTTTGTTACAGTAAAAGCTGCAGCTTTGTGCCTACGTTAAAATCGAATTCGTTAACAATTAATCTACGAACACTTTCCCCGGCCCGCGTATTTCTCCATTGTCTGTTGTACGTTGGCAGGGCTGCCATAATTGCCAACACGGCTTTCAACTTCACTCGCTCCCGCATCAGCTGATACAAGCTTTTGAAAATGGAACGTTGTTGATTACGTATATTGCGTTTTACCCCACACACACACACACACACACACGCACACACACACACACACACACACACTAGCTCTTATAAAAGTGCATTCGTTAGTGAGGTAGACTATACCATTGGACGCGTCTTTTCGAGAATAATTAGTAAATTACGTCACAACCAGCTAATTACTCATCCTGACACCTGCACTCCACTTGTTCGATACCATGTTTGGTTTTATCTATAGTCATACACTTTCTTTAAGGATTTTTAAAAGCAAATAAATTAAAAGTTCTATACTTTCGATCTTCTGTCTTCGAAGCAAAATCATATATGTTGTTAGAGTCTGTTAATTACTCATTCCGCCCCATACGCTTCACTTTCTCGGCCGTCGTTTAGGCATAAGTGACCTACAAGTAATGTAGCGAAATACGGTGATTGGCACCCGCCACTTTAAAGGCATAATCTGCGTTCATTCAGCCTCCGTTGGGGTCAGGCACGTGAAACGTGGAACGTATCAGACAATTCCAAGCCCGGAATTACAAATACAGTATGTCGTGTTAAGCACTAAACCCCTTTATAGGCAAAGTTATAATAGCAAATTCCTCAGACAGAAATCAGACGTGATAAATAATTCAGTCGACTTTAAATTACCATGTAACTACAGTTAGTCACCATTCGAAATGATTGGTAATAGAATATCCAAGTTCATATAGTAGACAGAACTCCTTACCCCAAAGAAAACAATATGCCACACTAAGAATTTATCCCTTACATGGACATTAGTTGATTCCCATTTCCGAACCACTAAAAACCGTTCGTAACATTTCGAACTCTGGACAAGAAGATATGTTACCTTATAAGAGTGCTATTATAAGTATAGTTGGCTTAATACAGTCAGTACATTTTCTCTTACGTAACATTGAAGCTAATTTACTATTACCAATTGAATTAAGTGAAAAATATTCAACATCTTTGGTTTTCACGGGGCCACGGTGGCTGAGCGGTTAGCCTGCTCGCCTCCCACCAAGGCGAACCGGGTTCAATCCCCGGCTGGGTCACTCTCGGTATGTGGGAATCACATGTGGGAATCGTGTCGGACGACGCCACTGGTCGGCGGGTTTTCTTGGTGGTCTCCCGTTTCCGCCGCCCTTTAATTCCGGTGCTGCTCCATACTCACCAAAATCACCCTCAACGGCTCTCAAGACCTCGCTGTTAAGATCCGCCAAAATCTCTTCACTCACTCACGTTGTGTAAACGTGTTACGACATGTCAGAGTGAAGAGATTCGGGCGGCATTTTCACACTTTTTGAATCAAACCTTTAAAAAAACCGCCCCATGTATAACGTGTTTAAATGTTTCCTAGATATGTCATGTTTCACAAGCGTTTTAAAGGTCTGTTAACATAAAATTACCTTATTTTCAGTTAAATAGAGTTCTCACTTATATTTCAATTATAAAAGAGACATTTCCAGTTATAATTAACATAATTTAAATAGACAGAAGATATTTTCGTTGTTAATGACTAGTAATAAATAGTTATTACGCAAAGGATTATTAAATTGAGTGCGCACGAATGCAGTGCGTTGTCCCTTTCCTATAATTCACTAGACTTGATTAAGCTTTGTTTGTATGAGGCAGAGGAATATAAAATAATAATAATAATAATAATTTTAGCAGGGCTTCAGAAAAATGTGAAGAAATCGTGAATTGACTATACCACGTTAGGACATGAATGTAGGCTACTTTTGCAACATTGCTGCCAACCCCACTAAGAGCATACCAGTCAGAAATTAAGTTCAAATATACGTAGTTACGGGCAGGGAATTTTTTTTTACAGACGTGCTCAATCAACCAAAGCTCCTGTTGAATTGTAATCCTGCCTGCCGAATATGAATGGAAACCTAATTGAAGGTCTTGTAAAGGAAATGAATGACCAAGGCGAGGCTGCAGCCCTCATTATACGGGTATCGTTGTGTGTTCCTTCGACAGCACTCAAATATCCCCTCTCTCCCATTGGCTGTTGGGCTAGTTTGCTATGCGTGTCCTGGATCAGTGCAGGGAGAGACTACAGCAAACAACGAAACTATCGTACCTGTGGCGGTGTACTCAGATATTTTACGTCCCGTCGATTAGAAATATGTAAGTTAAGTGGTTGTCAAAGTATTAATATCCCTCTCTATTAACCTGTAACTGCAAAGCAAGTTATTAATAAACAATACAAAAATAGATTTTTTCTCATTCACCGCGCACAGGAAGGGACACGGTGGTGTAGTGGTCAGACTACTCGCCTCCCACCAAGGCGAAACGGGTTCGATTCCCGGCGGGAGTCACCCCCCAGGATTTCCGCATGTGGGAATCGTGCCGGATGATGCCGTTGGTCGGTGGGTTTTCTCGGGGTTCTCCCGTTTCCCCCGCCCTTGAGTTCCGGTGCTGCTCGATAATCACCGCGCTTCACCCTCGTCGTCTCTCAAGACCTCGATGTCGAGGGCCGCCCAAATCTCTCCACTCACTCGCCATGCACAGCGTGCAAATGCTTCCGAACTCAAATGTCGAACAGATGACATATTATCAATTACTTCAACGTTTTGCATGTAAGAAATCGATAAGCGTGAAATAAAGAAGCGTATTTTGTCTTGGCCCATGTAATTCGTTAAAAGGATTTTTGGGGGCAGTTTGATGAGGCAATATTAAATGGTAATTTTCACTCCAGGAGATTCCTATCTGAATTTGGTAACTTTTAATAAAAAAAAAGCGATTGTAACCTCAACGGAGCGAAGTCTCTCTCTGTAGTCCCATGAAGCTCTCGCCTTTGACGGTTGTGTTTGATTGTAGTGGAAGGCTTGATGGAGTCGTGGATAACTGCCCCGTCGCATGAAAGCCGGTGTAGACCGGCGAACCACTCGCGGAGCGAAACAAGGGCAGGTTGTTTGAACAGTCGGCTCCTTCACCGCCAATCTGCCTCACCGCCTCTCTCTCTCTCTCTCTCCCTCTCGCTCTCTCTCCAGCAGTTTGTGCTTGTCCTCAGCTGGCGGTTATATTTCCTCGATGGTCGTACACGCCTTGCTTGCACGTGCTTCGGTTATAAGTGCTTCAGCTCGATCGGCGATATTAATTTTTTTCTCGCCCTACGTTTGTAAACTATTCGTGCCAACTTTAAACGTTCGTATTGGGTCATAAAGTTCTTTACGTGTCATGTGGTGGTTGGTACCACTGCGCAAAGGACGATTACTTTCCTTTGCAAGCCTTGAATTCCCTAAAGTACTTAAACTCCGTGAATTTTTTTTTTCCAACTTCAGTAATGTACTTATTAATAAGAAATATAAATAAGTAGGCTATTTCAATCAATGAAATAACGCTCACTGAATGCCAGTTGATAAGCTACTGCTGACCGCCGAATCAAACCAATTAACTGGGAACAAGTGATTTATAGCAGTGACATTCTCGACATTCAGTGGGAAATCACAAATAAATTAGTGAAATTCAACCACTATGTTAATTAGTTACCTGGCATTGATTATCAGTTTTTCAAGTCTCGCTGTTTTAACTGATTTAGCTCAATTCTCATTGATTAAAATTTAGAGCGTTGCAAAGGCGAGTTTCTGGGAAGTTTCGAAATCAGTAATGACTGAAAAATTTCTCGAATTCGTTAGGTGCCACGCTAGTTTGGAACACTTGAAAATTTGTGTTTTTTTTGTTACGGGAGCGCGTTTTGCCTGACAATATCTGCTGTATACTAGATAAGCAATAAACCGCTTACCACAAAGCTGCAGAGTCACGTATAACCCGGCGCAAGGAAACAAATGGCTCTCTCACCGAGGGAGAACCGAAGTTGTTAGTTACTTGAATGTGTAGGCAACTGTAAAAGTCATCCCTGCACGCCAACGCAGACGGGGAGAGGTTTAGCGTCTAATGACTGGTAATGGTGATTTCAGTGTAGAAATTACGAAACGCTCTCCTGGGAGGAAAATTCTGTTAAATAACGAGTCGTTTATGAAATGTCTCGTTCTCGGAGTTATTTCTGACATTTGACATATATAAATGCACAAACGAAGACTACTTTGCAACGTCTTTTGAAAACTGGCAGATGCAGTGTTGTCGAGCGTCCCGGATTTCGAGAAATTATCACGTATCATCTTTATAACGGATATATATATATTTATTTATATATATGTATATATTTTAACCTCGAGCATTTTGAACGTTGCACACGTTTATTTTCTGCTAACAGTTACGTTCCCAAGCTAGTGATTCTCTAAGGTACCCGGTGATTGAGAGAAATCGATTTCTTCCCCAGCTGTCGTTATTGTGATTAAAGTTGGCAATGCTCAGTTCCTAAAATATATTGAGAATATTACTGCTCTTACGGTCTGTAATCCCATGTTCTCTGCTCTTCCCAGTAGCACGTACGCTTGCGACAAAGTTGCCATTTGACTTTAATTTGTCTTGCCGAGCAAGCTTGTAATACCATGTGTGATTCAAAGTCGATTCAAGCCACATTTCTCATTATTGGCACACACTTTCTAATGGCAAACTTGCGGCCAGTGTAACTAATTAAGCTTGACCGGTGGAGATTAGTCAGCTTGATTCAAGCTTGATTCGAACTTGTTGGCTTGCTTGCATATCGAGCTTGATTCAAGCTTACAGGCTCGCTGTGACAAGTTTGATTCAAGCTTGTCTGATCGCTGCACCGTGTCAGCACCCTTTGTGTTTTTATCACTTGATTATTTTCTTTGGAATGGAAATCTTGTAAAATCACGCGCACTTTTGTCTGTATGTATTTCCGTAAGTCCCCAGATAACTTTTTAACCCTTCAAAAAATCGTAATTTCAAACTGCCGGAATATGATGCCACTAACTTCCATTACGATGCAACCTTTTATAAAAGCACAATATTTGTATTTTTAGGCTGTTTGACTTATTTAGTTTATTCTCTGATAATGTTTTTTCTGAACGATTGGTAAGTTTATGATTGATCATCATTCAGTTAAATTCTATTTTTGCATGATTAACAATGATTACTTAATTACTTATGTAATGAAGTTATCGGCNGGGGGGGGGGGGACTGCTATAAAATATGTTGTTAACTAGTTCATGAATTTGACCCCTGTGGCGTTGAACACAAAATTCGAGTAAAATGCAAGACATATTAGAAAGAAAATTAAAAAAATGCCGTGGAAAATATTGTAATATTATGTGATAAAAGTTAATTTTTATTTCTTTACATTTGGCTGAACTATCAGCAATATTTCATTTATAGGCACACGGTCACAAGGTATGCAAAATCTAAAATCGTTAATTTAAGGCAGTGTACATACATGGACCATGTTGCGAAAAGTAATGTCCATGTTGGATGTTATGAAATTAATCTTGACCTACATATGACCTTGGGCCCCGGAAGTTCTGAAAATCATAAAAAATTGTGAACAAATTTAAATATCGGGGGGAAATGGATATCGACCAAGTCATGAACAGGATGGGCTATGCTGAATGTTCCAGCCTTGACCTTAGCTGCATTCACCTTAAAATCGAAAATTCAAGAAAAAATATAAAAAATATAGGAAAAATTGGGAAAACTGATTTTAATAATAAGTTAATAAAAATGTTTTTTTATTCTTAAAACTTAGACGATTGATTGGCGATTTGGGTTGTATAAGCATGGAGTGCGAAAAACAGAAATTTTTCATCATTTATTCTACATAAAAAAATGTTTGTAATTCGGCAGTCTGCTCACGTTGGTAATAGGTGCGACCTCTAACAAGACGACCGGCCTTCTAGAACCTAAACCCTTTTATAACGGTAAAACCTCATGAGTAGAGACCTGAAAAATTCGAGTTTTCATTTCGGGACAAGCTAGAATTCGAAACCTCGTACGTTTGTATTGCTAATGCTATTGGTCCACCTGTTAGTTTACACCTCCTGGACAACTCTGAGTCAATGATAAATGCACAGTAAAATGCAGATCGAATCACCGTATTCCGCTAATACAACAAGCAACCAATGAACAGTGATATTTGCATGATTTTACATACGACAATGGAGTATAGTATACAGGTCGTTGAACTCGCGAATTTTTCAGGTCTCTACTAATGAGTTGCCTTCAGATTCGACACAAGCTACAAATGTTACCAAATGAAAACGAAGTACCCGTTGTCACTGGAATCAGATGATACCACAAAGTACTTATCAACGCAGAGATGAAACAGCCGCTTATTTTGCGAACAACAGCCGCTCGCCCCAGCAGAACGTCGTCATCAGCCAACAGCACGTCGGGAACGCCGCTCGCCAATCAGCGCCCGGCAGCTTACTCGCCATCAGGCAGCCCAGCCAATAGGGAATGTTTCCCATCGTGCAGTAGCAAGCCAGACCCCAAGGTCAATTCCCAGAGACTTGCGCGGCCAATCAGCGAATGGGTAAGCCCACATCAAAGGAACCGCCAAGCCATTTCGACTCTATGTACTTACGTACTTTGTGATGATACTTCGACAATTACGTCATTCGCACAAACTGCACGTAGTGACACCGGATGTTCCCTGAAGGAGTTCCGCTCAGGAGTAGAAGACAATGCTCTACTTGCACGACTGCAGTCTTCCTTTACTTATCGGTAGGACCACTGACTTTTCGCGTAAAAATCGGAGCACACAGTAGACTTCAATACTATATACACACCTAAGCTGTTGTTTTACCTCCATTGGCTGCTGGTGCCATGTCCGTCTTTGACCAAGCCACTCAGGACTAAGTAACTCCGACACTGAACGTTCGTGATTCGTGCGCGAACGGTTAACACGGGCCAGAACATTATTTAGCCAATCAAATAAGCTGGACGACCCTACACTGCTTTGGGCTCTATCTTGTCTCGAAATCTTTTCGCTAAATGTCACTGCCCCTACTTATTGGCCTCATGTCTACGTCATACTATACATTTATACTAAAAGAAGAGCTAACAAAATATTTGTTTGTAGGAGCCGCGGTGGTGTAGTGGTTAGACTACTCGCCTCTCACCTAGATGAACCGGGTTCTACTCCTGGTGGGTTCAGTTCCCGATGGGTTCGCTCCCGGATGCGAGACTCGTGCCGGACGAAACCGCTGGTCAGCAGGTTTTCTCGGGGATCTCCTGTTTCCCCCACCCGTCTATTCCAGCGCCGCCCGCACTCACCTCACTTCATAATGGTTTGTATAGGGCCAACAAAACTTTTTGAGTAAATGAAACTTGAATAGCAACCAATTTAATTTTGTTCATATAAAAAAAATACACGTTTGAAAAATTGTGTCGGGGCAAAAGAAATAAGACTGTCAACAAAATAATAAGTTGAATCAACTTTATTTGTTTGGCCACTCATTTGATTGCCTTGGTTCGAAAACACAGCTCTATAATTGGTTTTGCATTTTTGTGACAATTAGAACAGTAACAATGTTTGTTAGTGCAGTTGCTGATGCTCTACAATGGTACGAACGTCCTAATAAAACAAGTTCAACAGGAAGCTAAAAAGTAAAACTGTAAAACTTGAAATATATATTTGCGCGCGTTATCGGGAATTTAAACTTTACGTATTTGAAAACATTTCGATTTTATCAATAGTCAATACAGCCGAGGTTGATAAGGCGTAATACTTAAGTGCAGATGTTATGGGTTCGAATCACGGTCGGTATTCCGCCTTTTTTATATTAACTGAAACTGTCTATGGATAAAGAATAGAACAAATATTTAGTTCCACCAACCAAGCATTTGTTTGGAGCAGCACAATATGAGGAACAAAATAATTTGGTTTCAATCTATATATATATATAAATGTTGTTTCCGTTTGTTCGGACGCGTGTAACTCCCAAAAAAATTAATCAATTTTCATTCTGTTTTCTTATAAACCTTCCTTTCGTTCCCACGAGTGTTTGTACGCCTTTATTTTTTTATCTGTATTACCTGCAAAGGTACTTAAACCTCCAAAAAGCTCATTTTTAGCATGCTTCAGCGCCAGGAAGCGCCTTTGTAGACAGCTGTCTGTTTAAACATTTCAGTTTGTTGTTATCAATGTTTTTTTTACATATATACATATACTTTTATATATATATACATATACATCTTTCAATTAATTTCACAGAAATGAATAGAACTAAAATCTTTTATGCCACAGCAACGCGTGGCCGGGTAAGCTAGTTAAATATATGTTTCATTGCCCCTATACAAACAATTAATTTGGTTGCTCCAGAATAACCTTGTTTGATTCAACAAAACGTTCCTCTCAGTGCCGTGGTATTCGACTGGACCAGTCACAGCCAGGTGACTCCGGGCCTGAGTGTCTGTGATTCGCAGGCATTCGCCAAAACACGCGTCACAGTTAGTACCATCTAATCGCGGAAGAGGAGCTGAGATAAAGCGTTTTGAAATACAGACAGGCAGGATACATTTTCGCCAACATCGGTAGTCCCCGCATACATAAAAATTAAAACAAAAAATAAACAACCTTTTATCACACACTGCTTATAGCAGACAGTGGCATTAAAAAAAAAAAAAACAAGCAGCAAGACTAAAGAAGTGAGTTTTTTTTTCTGTTTGTAAAATGTAAATAAGTTTTCTCGCGGAAAACCGAATGGGAAAAACTTAGCTTGAAAGGTGGAAAGCAGGAAGCGTATTTCGTAACACTTTAGTTCGTATTCAAAACTCTGCTTGGGAAGTAAACATCATTAGCTGCTTTTGCTCACTATAAAAAATTCATAGCAAAAATTTGAAAGNAAATTCATAGCAAAAAATTGAAATATTTTTTTTTTATAATTGATATAATGAAAGATATTAACTCACAAATTGATTGCTATTCCGAATGTGTATGTGAGTACGGAAAAATGATACTATTATCCTTACATTTACGGATTTGACACTACGACGATAACTGAACCGCCTGCACGTTTAAGGAGAAATATGGATATTTTGCCAACACTTCTAACAATTTCCCTGAAAATTTTGAACTGTGTATATGACGTTACGTATTGTTGTGTTAGAGGAAGTTATCATTTGAAAGTAAACAGGGCGTGTTTCGTCCAGCCGTATTACTCATTACTCGCGTTCGGGAGGTCTTAAGTTCGATCCCAGCCAGCCCCTTTTCTCATTTGTAGGCAAATAATTTTGAGGCCAATTAGGAGCCGCCCGTTTTCCTAACCCGTTAAATGAAACCATTGCCAAGTCGCGATGAATTAAAGGAATAAGTATTTTGATATAATCATTTCACAGACAGAAGTAAACTGCAGTGTTTACAGAAGCATCGTCCAAGTGAGCCATCGAAGCGTTCTTATCAAAAGCGTAACCTACAACATTACCAACATCTGGTTATTTTTATTCAAAACGAGTGTTATTTGAAACGGCGAGAACGTAAAAAAACCTCTCTAATTAGTAGTTAGCTATGTGAACGTCGAAATAAAACGTGTTATGGACAACTTACAACAAGCCATATGTCATATCTGTGTGTATCTTGTAATTGTGTCGATCATCAAGTGTCCAACATCAAGTAAAATGTGTGCTGTGTGTTTGCTGGCACTAGAATTTCCTGAACCGGAGCTGGAGTGACACCGTCATACAACCTAGTCGATAATAACTGAATAAATCGGTCCTTAATGCCTCGATGTGTACAGCTGAGGCTATATATTCCCTTCCTTTGCAACATTTACACCATCACGTACGATGAAACTTATAAAACGTGGAAGTGTGTGGCATGATAATTCCTTTCTATGAGTATGAACACTGGCCTTTCGCGGAAAGACTTCCCCCGCAGACTGGGACTCCAACACTACGCGTACGCGCCTACTGCTCTCATTCTGTTATTGGCCATGTATCTTTCTCAGTAGACATTTCCAATTATGGACGGAACCAATCAGAGTTAGTTGCTACAGTAATGTACGTATTTGATGCGCAAGAAGACGCTGGAAACGCGTCGCATTCGTTAAAGTGTATATGAGTTATACAACTAGATAGGAAACATTCTCGCGAAAGTAGTTTCCCTATGTAGTATCCTAACCTACCCAACAGTCGCCCTCTAACGTAGACCAGCCGAAGTTTCCTTATCTCAAGAAACAGTCGAACTAATTTTGCCATACTGAAATACAAAAAACATAAAGAGTGGAGGCATGGAAATACTACGAATTCGTCTCGAATTAGGTCATACTACTCATTTATATACATATAAATATTATGTTTGTGTATTGCATAATGTCGCCTCGAGAATCGTTAATTACCTTCGGCCTGGAACTTCCATGATCCTATAACTCTATCTGCCACTGTTTACTGTTTGCTTCGCAGTCGTCCAGGGGATGACAAGTAAAGTGAACTACAACAGCAAACGCCACGAGAATACAAACTTTTGTTAAGTCTGGCCTGTTAGCGGATGACCCAGCAATATTTCAGGAAATCTAACTGATGAAAATTTGTTTTTCGTCTAGTATACGTGCGGCGCAGCTCTTAAAAGGGAAGCCTGTTATAAATTTCAGCAGTCAAGAATTATGGCGATAGAGAATGAATAAACTTGTGAATTCGCAGTCACATTGCAAATTCACTGACGTTCATTCGACAAGTGTTTTACTGCCTGCAAAAATTTTACATTCGGATCTGGCGCTAATTACTATCCTCTAGGACTCGGGATCCTGCAACGCGTGCCAGATTAATCGTTTCCCAAATGAAGAACTTATTATGAAGTACAAATTTTAGAATTTTTTTAACAACTGTCACCGATTGCATTCGCCAATTTTTCCAGACTTGCTATATTTCGTTTGGTGGCAATCGTAATCAGAAGGCTTTCAAACCCATCCTAAATGCACAATTCTATTACAAACGTTAGCGTAATAAATTTAATATATAAATATAACGTTAATTAAAAGAAAAGAGCCGTCGTAGGTTTTCGTATAAAAGGTAGTAGCAGAGAAAGAATTTTTTTTGTCGTAGTTCGTGAGAATGTACATATGCACGCGATGTGGACGGGTCATGAAGAAGTACGGGCGCAAAGAAGAACTCCGGACAATATATTTACCCTCTCGAGAAGACGTAGTGCAAGGAAGGGGCAAAATAGGCCATAAAGACAGCGGCTATTTGTATTTCCCCAGGCGGCCGCCAGGGGCTCGCCTCTCGGGCCAGTAAATAACTGCAGCGAGAGAGAGATGGAGTGTTGTGTTAGAACTCTTGTTCCTCCGCTACTTGCTGTAAGGGCCGAGAGGCGGTCCAGGGAGGGGGTGCCGGCGAAAATAACCCCCCTTACCCTTCCAATATTCACCGTACTGCGCAGAGCAACGCTCAGTTCGTCGTCTGGGGAAAAGTGACTCCGGGAACGCCAAATGTTCTCAACTTACACGATGGGGCCGCGGTGGTGTAGTGTTCAGACTACTCGCCTCCCACCTAGGCGAACCGGGTTCGATTCGCGGTTGGGGTCGCTCCCGGATTTTCGCCAAGTGGGGATAGCGCCCGACGATGCCGCTAGTCGGCGGGGTTTTTCCTCGGGGATCTCCCGTTTCCCCCCGCACTAGTATTCCGTGGCTGCTCCATGCTCACCTCGTAAATATCTTCACTCCACTCTCTACAACTTACACAATGGTCGTGTTTGGATTCTTTCCAGCTCCACAGAACTTCTAAACGTTTGTACAGAAAGTAGCTATGGTTTACTGACAACCAATGTAAAATAAAAAAAAATGATAGAAGGTTATTTTACTAATGGAATCGTAAGTGTTGAGATTCTAATATCAAACTATGGGTATATACCTAACATGTTTATTATTTAAAGCCATACATCTAACGGTTATCCCTAATGAGTGTTTACATTATTTGAAAGGGAAGAACAGAGAAAAAAAAAAAAATCAGATGGGACTGCTTGTATTAAATGCTACGAGGACACTGTTGGATGTGTGCGGATGTTAATAACAGTTACAAATATTCAAAACTTCCGCCATCTGCAGCAAGGCATCGTCTGCAATGCTGCGGAACAGAACGAAAAATAGTAGCTACGGTTTCCGTGTGAGGGGATTTAAGGCTGGCACAATGTCTTCTGCCATGACATCCAGTGTCCGTGGCTTTTCGGCGTGCACAGTGTTCTTGAGAGTTCCTTCACAGTTAGAAATCTAATGGCGTTAAATCCGAAGAGCTGGAGATCAACACTTCTTCGCCGGCCAATCCACCTCTCGAAAAATGTTACCTTCAAGAGCGACCGTACATCTCGATTGTAATGTGATGGTGCACCGTGCTGCTGGAAGAAGAAATCGTCAACTGGGTAGAGTTGACGAACAGCTAGCATAATGTTTTCCTTCAACATGCTACGGTAACTTTCACTTGTCACTGTCTCGCCAAAGGAGGATGGCTCCACAAGTCCTCTGGCAGACATACCGCACCACGCTGTTAATCTAAGATGATTATCGGCTTGCTCTTTCACAATCTGGGAATTTTCATTAGGCCATTAACAACTGTGGCGGTTAACAGTTCCATACAATTTAAAGGAATCCTCAATGGACCCACACAAAAAATACGACTTTCATAACAGGGTCGTCTTCATACATAGCGTGAAGTGACGCGGGAATGCGGGGCCTCCATCTTTACTTCCTTTAAAATGCGACGTGCACTTTATTTACTGACACCTGACTCACTCGAAGCTTGCTGTACGGACTTAGACCTCCCGGGAAAACACTTGAATGTGCGCAACACAGCACCCGCACTTCCTTCACCCGTTGCCATTCTCTTCCTGCCGCACCGTCATTTCTTCACATCGCACACAGTTCCGTCCCTCTATAACTTGTCACGTAATCGTGTCATTGTTGGCACGTGGCATTGGCGTAGTATACAGCTCTGCCCTCCATCGTCTCTGCACCCCAATCATGGTCTCACATTTCCAATAATATTTCAAAACCCACTTCGAAAGAAAACCTTGTCACCTACTGCCATTTACTCTACAGATGCAGTGTTGCCGCTCGTGGCTGCAGACAGAACTGTCAACAACAGAAGAGCTACGTGCGCTTGCACATACCTAACGTTGTCCTTATAGCATCAAATACATAGAGTCCCATCAGATACTATTTATTAATTTTTCTGTTAATAAGGTACAAATGTGTTTACATTTATTTTGGACACCAGGTACTTTGTATGTTGATGAAAGTAGAATGAGGAAATTATATGCATTTTCTCGGAATATTTATTACCTGAACTGTTACCAAAAATGCTATCAATATAGAATTTTTTTTACTGGTTTTGCAAAGTAAAATCTTTGTTAGAACTAGAGTGGCACGTCTTCAAACATATTTGTTTGTAGTAAATAAAAAGCTATTTGGTAATTTTATAGCGTTTTCTATGTTCTATTACAGACAAATATTGCGAAAAATCGCTCGTAGTAGCATCTCTTACAATACACTGGACCATCATCCTGCATGTATTATTATGTCGCGTATAACTTATATACGTGTAAACTCACACATGCATACGTAAATGAGACAGCTTATACAAAAGCAGACACATAATGACCGTACGGTATTATTTTACTTAATCACATTTGGAAAATTTCTGCACTCACAGAGGACAGACGAAGACGAAAATAAACCTTCACATTTGTACGCAGTGCTTTGAAACCTAACAGTCATTTTCCGTGGGGCGAACCGCTATTGCTAATCATGATCGCGGAGCGGAAATATTCACGGGCACATTTGCGTGCATGCTAGACTTCTAACATGCAGCTTTCTCGATACTAGTTTTCCGAATATTTGCCACTTTCTGGAGACGTGCGAGTCGACGGTAAAGCTGCAATAATGTAAGATCTCATCATGTGCCACTCAATAAAGTGCACAGCCCACGCTGTCGCAGCAGTAGTATCAAAATAGTTCAATGTACACAGGCGTGTGAAGTCTAGCCTGAAGTTCATTGAACTAACAAATAATCCAAATTGCAGTCATTGCAAAGAACATTATTTAATTTAGGGTTTTGCTGACCTGTAGGTTATAAACGACAATTCTCTGAATACTCGAGGTTCTTAATGATGTTTACCGGCAACTGCCCAGTGAGTGAGTAGATACTTTTACGCTAGACCAAGTAGCACAGAATAACGTCACCGTGCTTCTCTTTGCTTTGTTTTTACTGCGTCTTTCAGAATGTGTTCACTAAACTCTGATATAATTGCTATTAAATATAGGTAGACTTGTTTGAAGGCTGGCTTGGCCTGAAAATAATTCGCGAAAAATTCCCTGTACTCCACCAAAACAAACGCAAAGCAAATGGTCGTTAAGGGCCTGCAGCCACATAACTTAAATGAGGAATCAACCTTAGATAAATTACCTCTCAATGCATCAGTTTTATAGATAACCATTTGAAACAAAAATTTGTCTACGTGGCTGTTCTTAAGGCATATGACACGTTAAGAAATCTTGCAAAGTGTCATATTTAATATTTTTTTCTAAAATTTAAAATCTACATTTTACAACTAAACATTTTAATGAGTTATTTTGATTTCTGGAGGTGGCAGTATTTTATAATAGTTATGTTGATCTTTTTTGTTTGAAACAGTTACATTTGAAACTGATGCATTGGGAATGAACTTCTTAAACATTGATTCCTCATTTACACTCCATGAGTGCAGGTTTGGTAGGTTGTGCCCTTAAAGAAAATAATTAATAAGAAATGTTAGGATGCAGACGACAATTGGCAAAAATGGTAGCGTCTCGAATACATACAGATGGTCTATTGCTTAGTTGATTCTCGGAATTTCATAGCGCCTCTTTAATTTTGCAGGCCTTGTATATACAGTGAATGTGTCTGTATGGCATTTTGCCACAGGTTTCACTAACGGCGTAAATGCCTGTTACACGCCAGTCAACTCGGAACGGCTTTTATTTTACACTTTCTGTTTGGATGACAGAAACTGGTAGTTCGGTAGTCGACAACGCCGAAGGCTGTATTTGAATGTGAGGGACTGGTAATATCGACATTTGTGTTTGGTTAGTTTACATTTCAGTGGGCAGCAATACTCGAATTAAAATAAAAGTACAATTTACTGTTTGGGTAGGAAAAACACACTGAGAAGGAATATCAATATATTATTCATATTACGATGCAAGCCGTGTGACTTGAAGTTACTGGATGTAATAATATTTCAAGGAAACAAAAATACACTTTACATATTTTAACATCGCACATCATATTAATTACCTTGTTTTTATTGCATACACAAAATCGAACTCCCAAGTTGAATGTGGTTAACATGGTAAAAATAATGTCATAAGTTATGTGCAGATAATTACATATGCATACCTAAAATGATTGGAAAATATTTTCCTGCTTCAAATTTTTTGAATAAAATGAGTTTTCTGCATATAGACTATTTGAGTTTCGACAAGCAGGCTTTAAATGATTTTCCAACATTTTTTTTTAAATATTTAAGTTATATAACTAGATTTGTTTGCTATAGTTTCGTGATAGCAAGTACTAACATTTTGACTGTGTCAAGTATCAAGTCAAAAAGCTAATTGAATTAATTTATTTTTTACCGGGGATGACTTTCGGCTTTATTTCTACAAGTCGAGTAGTTCTTCATACACAAACGGAGACATTTATTTATGTACTATAGAGTGCTTTTACATCGTCTCTGTAATTGAGCAGCACAGCAAACAAACGTGTGAGTAATTCCGCTACCACCTATACATTGGGAGCAAGGTCAGTTACCGCTCGATACTCGGCGACGCCCGTCCACCACATCCCCACATGTGGGGAATTTGGTGGACGGACTCTTTTCGAATTTCGTCACAACTCCATTTTTAGGGTTGATGACGTGGCGATTATCACACCACTGTGTTTCGAGTAGCCCCCCCTTCGTTTACTGACTACATTTTGTGAAAACTCTCAGCCTGTGTAGGTATCAGATTTCGGCTCACCGTCACTTGTAAGATTTCACCGCCCTTTCCGCTCGCTTCAAGCAAGTTGGGGCCCGACTGTAACCTATTCCACACATTGGTGCCCCACGAGCACGTTAAGAAATATAAAATTATTGTTCAGTTTCTATACGTGTTCGGCTGATCTTAATTGAACGAGACTTTAACATTTTTGATTTTTCCTTCTCGGCTAAAATATGTGCTACTATTTCACCATGCTCCGTTTTCCTCCAAGGTCAAGTAAATGCTAGCGGCCTTGATATTTCAGGAGTTTCTTTCTGTGCTGAACCAATCACAGTACAAATTAACACAAAATAATTATTTCCGGTTTACCAACTGCAGAGGTCGCAATCGAATATTTCTGAAATATTTATAGTATAGTCAAACTATGTTTAAAAATGTAACATGTTTTATGGCTATCAGTTCTTACTCATAAGCTTAACTTCAACGAATTTATACTGAATTTGGCATATTGATTTACATGTAATTGGAAGACTGAGTAATTACTGCCAGTACTTGCGTAAATTGTACAATTAATACGGTTTTATTGCATTGTATACCAAGTTTACAGAATGTTTTAAGAACGATTGCACTGTTTTGAGAGCTGTGAAAGTATCATTTTACACAGTTATTTCCATGGCCAAATATTTTCTGTTCACATACTGCACAGGTTGACAGTCAGCTGAGTGTGTTTACGTAAACATAATCTGTGATGGGGGAAGCCACCGCTGTAGCCACGGGAACAGCTGTAAACGGGATTGTCTTCAGAACTGTTCAAGTGTGCTGTTGTTCGTGAGACAGACTATACAAGGTGGCAACCTACAAGCTCCGACAAGAGTGTGTTTTTATACGTGTAAATGTAAACCATTGTGGGGTCGAACAGTTGAAAACTCATTTAATAGTACAAACTTGGGCACAAATTAAAAACAATCAAACAATTTATACAATATTTTATCTTTTTTTTATCTTGCTTGTCAATATTAATTTTGATTGTTTTAAAAAAATAACTACAAAAATAACGGATATTACCTTCCTTTACAACATGAAATAGGCATAAGAATTGCCGCGCATATAAGCTGAAGAATAAGATAACGGATGGGTTTATTTCCACCTACGAATTTTACTCATCTTAATATTTCTGCTGTTGAAATATTATTCTGTGGAAAAATATGAGAATATAAATCTGACTGCGAAAAATTCAAATCTTTATTTTTTTTAACGAATGACGCTGCATTAAATGTATGTAAATTTTGAGATTTATTGCTGGAACAGGCGACACCTTAGTGGTTTCTAAAGACATCAGTTATTTTTTAAGGTTTATTTTTCGTTATTAACTGTGTTTCGTTTTTGAAGCTATATTTTTACTACCCTTAAACACGACAGGCACGATTTGCCTCCCAAGAGAAATCCCATCAGTAAAACAAAAAATACCTTTTGTAGCGAGCCAACACAGCGTTTCCAAGTGCATGTTGGCACTTTATTTCGAGGACTCCTTGTTGTAAATCTCTTAGACCTAACCCACAGAAGGAATACTATAATTACGGTGCCAACACTAACATTATAGTACAAATTCTAAGGCAGTAGCAAGGATACCACGATTGTAGCACACCTTAAATCTCTGTCACGGAGTAGATAATCACACAGAGACGAATTTGTGTGGCGATTTATTTAATGTGGGCGTTTTTTTTGGGAGGGGGTAAAAAAATCTTCAAAAGACACCGTGGACAAATGAAGAAAGATGGACGGTAGTGTGGGGCTTTTACCCACTAAAAAACCCCCCTCTCTTCCCCTCTGTTGTAGAGGGATCCGACTGGGACCACCCTGCAGCATTACGTCAGTCTGAACGTGTTCACCCTAAGTGATCCGACGCGTGCACGTATCTTGTTCGCTTCATTTCCCCCTTGAGCACGCTTTCGGTGAAAGCGCGAACTATGCTCCAGTTTTCCTCGTTTTTGAGCATTAACGTCACCAGACTATCAGCGCTGAAGGTCTCTCCTAGCTGCGCTTCTGCTTGGCTTCGTACTAGAATCCGTCTGCGGCAGGTGAACACCGTGTGCTCGACGTCGTCGACTTCCGCACAGCAAGAGCATCGGCCTGTTGGTAGTTTACCCATTTGACGCAGGTATTTGTTGGGACAACCGTGGCCGGGGTTAACACCTGCGTCACGTAGTAGTTTGCTACTCCGTGTTTTCTATTTAACCGGCAGTGGGCGTACCCACTCCCTATTGGGTGAGCTGGGTTCTGTGGGGACGGGCCTTGCGTCTGATTGGTTACTGCACGTTGCATTAGGTCTCCCATTGGCTGGGCTGCTAGCTGGCGAGTTGGTTTCAAAGAGCAGATTAGCGAACGACCGTTCAACATTATTAGTGTCGCTATCTTTGCTGGCGTGTGTGGTATAAGTGACCGCCACCTCTGGGTTTCTTAAGTACCACAGGTTTTGCTCACGTGGTACGCTATGTCTGCTATTGAGAGCGTGTGACATTGCTAACGAGAAGCAGCTGCTCTTGGTGAGACGACGCGAACGACAAATAGCAGACAACTAACCTGTCACAAATGAATAGCTACTTTTTATTAGGAAAATATCGATAGTGATTATTGCCCCTGTATTGTTTACATGCTTAAAAAATTCAGGCTTCTCGTGATAACTTACTTTCTAGGATAAATGTGATTTCATTATTTTCGTTACAAATTGCGTATCTCTCCTGTGTATATCTTACAGGATGCCCAAATATCTTCTCTTCACCAATCTGTGTAAAAGCAAATCACTTTTCCCAGTCACCGCTCTCAAAGACACTTCGACGTTAGTAATTTTAATATGGCGGCCTCTTCTTTTTCGTCTTGCTCGTTCTGCTATTTCTGCTGTACCTCAAAGAGAAAGCGCAGAAATAGCAACTGCTACTGCCACCCGTACACCATACAGATGTGTTTCCGGTAACCTGGATGCGAACTAGTGGGACATATAGCAGGAATAGTGCTAAACTAGCAGAATGTAGTCCATTCATGGTTACTTACTACTTTTCTGAAGCCCTGATAAAGTTATACGTTCATACTATTCCTGCACCTCATGCAAAATAAAACTTCACTATGTCTGTAAAATAACATCAAAGGCAAAACGCACCGCATTCTTGCGCTCTACGCTACATAATATTCTGCATAATAACTATTTGATACTTGTTGTTACCAACATACCCAATTTTTTTCGGTTTTTATTCACGTTAATCATAATTTATATATTACCCTTGATATATATAATATAACTAAAAGTTGAACTTAAATAAAAAATAAGGTACTTTAATGTTACCACAAACATAAAACGCTTGTGATACATGGCATATTTAGGATACAACCAAACACGTAATACATGGGCCGATTTTTCAAAGGTTTGTTTCATAAAATATTAAGAACCCGCAAAAATACAAGATGAATATAAAATAAGACCCCTTCTTTGAAGGTATCTTATATCAAAACCGAACAATCTACAACGTTGATTGACCAATCAAATGAACCGTGCAACCGTGAAGTTTGTTTACCATACGTTCGTAAATGTTCAATGTGACCACCATGAGCGGCCCGAACGACGTCTACGCAATAATAAAACTCGTTTCACACTCTTATTGTCCGGTGTTACGGTTTGGATGGGGTTTGTAGTTCTCGTTTTGAGGTCGTCAATGTTAGCCGGCAATGGTGGACGAAACACTTGATCCTTTATGAACCCCCATAGAAAAAAATCGCAGTTGGTAAGATCCGGGCCTCTTGGGGGCCAGTGATGAAGAGCATGGTCACCAGCTGCTCCTCGACCAATCCAGCGTTGCGGCAATGTCTCGTTCAGGTATCCGCGAACAGCTAGGTGCCAATGGGGTGGCGCACCATCCTGCTGGAAAATGAAGTCCCCCGCCGCCTCTTCTAACTGAGGAAACAACCACTGTAAGCATGTCCAAATAAGGGATTCCAGTAACAGTGAGTTCGTGAAAAATAAAGTGCCGCAAACAGTGTCTTTGGATACAGCGCAAAACACGTTCACTTTGGGGGAATCCCATATATGGACCTGCTTACAGAGTGGTTGTTTTCTCAGTTTTTGCGAATACCCGAACCAGACGTCGCCGCAACGCTGGATTGGTCGAGGAGCAGCTGGTGACCAGGCTCTTCATCACTGGCCCCCAAGAGGCCCGGATCTNCGCTGGATTGGTCGAGGAGCAGCTGGTGACCAGGCTCTTCATCACTGGCCCCCAAGAGGCCCGGATCTTACCAACTTCGATTTTTTTCTATGGGGGTTCATAAAGGATCAAGTGTTTCGTCCGCCATTGCCGGCTAACATTGAAGACCTCAAAACGAGAACTACAAACCCCATCCAAACCGTAACACCGGACAATAAGAGTGTGAAACGAGTTTTATTATTGCGTAGACGTCGTTCGGGCCGCTCATGGTGGTCACATTGAACATTTACGAATGTATGGTAAACAAACTTCACGGTTGCACGGTTCATTTGATTGGTCAATCAAGGTTGTAGATTGTTTGGTTTTGTTAATATATACCTTCAACGTTGGGGTATTCCTTTATACTCCGCCTGTACTGTAGTAATGTTTATTATACACTGGTTGGGAAGCTCAACGCTTTCAGTTTGGCAACTAAAATTTTTCGCCACTAAGTAAGCGCTAGTGTCGCATTTGTACTGGTTTTTCTCTACTTTCTACGTTAAAAAATAATGAAATAATTGCAATATTCATAAATCAAATATAAAATAACTACGTAACTAAGAAAAATATTTATCTTTTATTATTTACGTACTTAAAAATTTTAATTGAAAGTGACCTCTTTGGAACTCTGCGCACCATACGGCGGAAATTGTCCCCACTCCAAACTCTCCCATTAGAAAACTGGTTTTGTTACCAACCTGAGTATAATGAACGTTAACTAGAGCAAACGTCGCGGACACTTCCCTGTTTCATGCTCGTGTGGTGAGAGGTAGGTGGCGGCGGTCCCGGAAGTAGCGTAGGGGAGCGCAGGAGCGGGGGAAGGGTTGTGTTGCTGGCCGATAAAACAGCGGGCGCCCGATAACGTTATTTCAGCGAGATGCGATGGCGAAGATACCCGTCTGCATGCTAATGAAAGGATTTGCCGTCCGCCGGCGGCAGCCTGTGCCGCCCGGTTACGTCCGTGATCGTCAGAGCGCTACAGGCTCGCTGACGTGCTCTGCATGCAGAGCTCAAGCACTCTGGACCGCGGTGGAGGCACCGCCTCTGACGGGGAACCCCTGTCGNTGACGTGCTCTGCATGCAGAGCTCAAGCACTCTGGACCGCGGTGGAGGCACCGCCTCTGACGGGGAACCCCTGTCGAACCTGGGTTGTCAGGTAGTCCCCAATAGAATAGCAACACGCTACCAATACAACCAACTAGCGAACCGGACCCGGCTTCACCCGGTAACAATTTAATTTTTACAGCGATACTTTGNTGACGTGCTCTGCATGCAGAGCTCAAGCACTCTGGACCGCGGTGGAGGCACCGCCTCTGACGGGGAACCCCTGTCGCACCTGGGTTGTCAGGTAGTCCCCAATAGAATAGCAACAAGCTACCAATACAACCAACTAGCGAACCGGACCCGGCTTCACCCGGTAACAATTTAATTTTTACAGCGATACTTTGAAAGACAAAAATGGTTACTGTGGGTCATCCTTTAAAGATAAACATATGCTATTGCGAACTTTTCTGTAGACTTTTTTGAGAGCTAAAATTCTGTTATACATTAGTTTGATGTATCCCTTATTGTTTAGTCAGCGCAAACCATGTAAGCGCTCTAAAAGCTGTTTTTTACGACTCGATTACAAACGGTTCGACATTTCTATACTATCCTTAAATTAGATATAAATGTATTATAAACCAAAACCTACCTCAAGAAATTCTCTAAATGATATTGAAAACCGCATCAAAATCCATCAAGTAGTTTAGAGTACTAAGCGAATACACCGACAGACGCGGATAAGCGACTTTGTTTTATACTAATTTAGAGATTAACCTGCTCTCCTCTACGCATACATTAATGATTGAAGAGATTTGGGCGGCTCTTAAAATCGAGATCTTGAGAGCCGATGAGGGTGATTGAGGTGAGTGTCGAACAGCGCTGGAATGAAAGGGCGGGGGAAACGGGAGATCCCCGAGGAAACCCACTGACCAGCGGCATCATCCGTCACGATTCCCACATGCAAAAATCCGGGAGTTACCCGGTCGGGGGATAATACTTGACAGTAATCAGTTGAATAGTTCCCAAAATATAAAGGAAGAAAATAACATAGAATTATTTTTTGGTAGCTGTGTCTTCCAAAATGGTATACGATTGAAGTGTTGCAATTTGTAGTCATAGTAAGGTTCTTAAATCGATGGAGGTGCTAATAAAAAATAATTAGTAATAATTTCCTTGTTTATTTACAAACAAGCCAAAGTAAACACACCGTAGACTTAATATCTCAACAATAAATGGTTATCATTAGCGATTTACAACTAATATTTACATACTCGTCCAACAACGAATATAAATTAACACAATCAAACACTTTAAACCAGTCTTTATAAACAGATTCCTAACACCTACTAAATTAATGCTGAAATTATGTATTCGATATTTAACAGTTACAGTACTTAGAATCAAGTGTGTATCACTATTCCATTCAGTATCGCCTTGTTTAACTCCAGATATCAGCAGTATTGTCAGTCTGGATCGTTCTGGAGCGTCCCGAGTACACAGCCGCACTCACACTCGTCCGCCGTAGTGTCTCACACCGCCGCTCGCTGTCGGTTGACTCTTCGTTACCGACCCTCCGTCTGTGGTGGTATTTATAGTGGCAGGCGTCCCGACCCAGAACATTCTTAACACATCTGGCTGCGTCGAGGGAAGAGATTAACAGAAAACTCAATCAATAGCTTGCAGCTGCCGACTATTCCATAAGACGATTGGGAGGGGGGGCAACAGTTCAGGCCAGCTGTGAATCATTTCCCGACTGCCCGGCAACATAACGTCGACTGGGCCCACACGAGTCCCTCCCCCCTCACCACTCCCCTAGCGACCAGACAGCCTCACGCAACTGGCTAAAGTGTTCGCACGTAACAGAAGGTATTAGTTGTGAATATAGTCCAGGCAGTAGGTACGTTTACATACCAAGATTCGTTTAAGTCAATTCACTGGTGCAAGGATATGGGGATATGACACGTAGCACTTCAAGAATAACAACATTGCTTAAAATATATGACACTGTTGTTTCGACTTGGCGTTAAGCCTCTGCCACATTGCCAAATTTTCTCCTTCAAAAATATTTGACAATCAAATTTAAAGACGAAATACGGCCATCAAATATTATCTTTTCGGCAGATTTTATCAAGTAATCTTGAATGTGTTTTAAAATGTGCCACACAATTAAATTTTTTTACTACGAAGATCTTATCTGAATTTTTATTAAAAATTATTTTTAAAGAGCAATACTGACTGTTGTCTCCACGCAGTCTACTACAGGAAGAAATGTAACGAAAGTTGTGATTTATTTTCACTTTTTCTCTTAATTAAAATTTTATTTATTAACTATAATTTTTTTGAGGAATTAAATTTATTGAATACATGCTTAGACAGCTTCCACATAAATTAATTATCTTCATAACCTATTTCGTTTCCAGCAATTGTTCGTCGTTTTATAGTTTCACGAAGTCCAATTTTGTCGTGCACGATCCTGATTGGCTGATCCTGGCAAACATCAAAGAAATTTTAGAATCGGTCCGGTATCTTCCAATTTTTCATGGAAACTGAAGCCATCCAACTTTTCCAGACTAATATGGCGGCGTTTATGATGTTTCGATGAAGTCACAACTGCGTGACAGGAGTTTTAACGGCTCCGTCTGCCTGCAGCTATTTTGCGCCTTCGAGGCCTCGAAACGTTTGAAATCTAAGGTCGACTGTTGGTCACTCACCATTAGCCTCACCGCCTCTACGCGCAAGGAGCACAAACGGCATGCAGTCCTTCGAACGGCGACTCGCCTGAACCTGACTTCAGGCTGTGACCCCATATTTCAATATCACTAAGATTAAAGTATGACGCGTCACTTAAAGCAACTCAAAATTTACTGCGCAGAAAATTTTGCAACTAAAACTGTTTCTGAAAACACCCGTTTTAGTTATTTTCACGATGAAAAAAAAATAGTAGGAGTTGAAATGAAAACTAGGGACCTTATCTTTGAACAGGAAATATTATTTAAATGCTTTTCGTGGTTAGAAATCACTGCAAAATATCTAACAGTTTTCGAATCAAATCTTTATACCGTACCTCTCTATCATACTTCATTCGCCACTTCACACTCTTGAATTAGACGAAGATATTTTGACGACTCTGAACATCGAGGTCTTTAGAGCCGATGAGGGCGAAGTGAAGTGAGTATGGAGCAGCGCCGGAATGTAAGGGCGGGGGAAATGGGATATCCCCTGGAAAACCCGCCAACCAGCGCCATCGTCCGGCACGATTCCCGCATGCGAAAATCCGGGAGCGACTCGGCCAGATATCGAACTCGGTTCGCCGAAGTGAGAGGCGAGTAGTCTGGCCACCACACCACCGCGGCCTCACTTCGCACTTTTGACACATTTACTGGCATTAAGTACAAGCTAGAAATGAGGCTGTTGTCCTTCACTTCAGGAACGCCGGTTCTTTCGTTTTCTACATTACAACCTACCACCGTCTAATTGGTCCATTCTACACTGGGTACGCCCACTCTACTTTACACCGTTGTTTATTGGCTGGCTGTCAGACGACGTATCACGAGATGTTTGTTTCCCAGTCAAATGTTCCTCGCGTGTAACTTGAAATTCAACGCGTTAATCTCAGTAACATGTATCAAGTAATTATTTATTCACGAGATATAATATTCGTGTAATGTTATGATACCGTTAAACGCTAACAAAACAACGAAGCTCCAATACTATTATATTTGTTTTTAAGAGCTACAGTCGGGCTTAGTCCTCTGTGATAAATTAAGACTAGAAAAATTAAAACTTTATTCTTTATATAACAGGCTGGTCTGCGATTACGATATCACAATTCAAATAAGCCTTTCTAAAAGAAAAATACAACACACACAGTCTTCTACCACTGTTGACGAGTTGACGAGATACAAAAGTAAAAGTAGGGTCTATATTTAAAAAGTCTGAGTTACTGCACGCGATCTCTTTCTCTCACTCTCTCTCTCTCTCTCTCTTTTTCATAAACTCCTTCAAGTCTTAGTGAGGTTTTCTTAGAATGATTTATCGCAGTGGAAGAAAATCTGCCCGCGACTTTTTAAAGCAAACTGTACGGGTAACACACACACACACAAACACTTATATATATTAATATACACACACATGACCAATGGTCTAAAGAGAATGTCTACTATAGGAGTGGTACACATCTTTGAGGTTGGACCTGACGAACCTGTTTAAATATTGGATATAACATTTAGGATGTAACACTGATTATCTGAATAATGGTTAACTGACCATAAATCTTCAAACACCACAATACCTGTCACTGTTATAAAAAATATTCCTATAAATAATAACAGTTAATACCCCTGTTTCCAAATAACCCCGATGTCGCAGTAGCATAATTGGGATTTTAAAAAAAGGATTATTAATCCCCATGTCACAATTAACAAAAATTTCGCTTTGTGTAAATACCCTAAGCGCCACCGTTTTAGAGTAATTTGTTTTTTACTTCCAAAATATTCACCGATACCTGGCAGGCAGGGCTCGCACAATACCCAATAACACTCTTTTGCGGCTGTTAAAGGGAAAGGAAGATTCTAAAGACAGATACATTACAGCGTTACTGTAATTAACTATTTATTCAGTTACAACATCAAAAATGTGTACTTCTGCCTTAAAATTCATTTTATACCATAGGTCGTGTATACGTTTCAACCTTCTTTTTCATAATTAATCCGCTGCCGAAGTTTGTCGGTAGAATTTAGATACATCCTGTATAAACACAATATATATAATACAAATATTGGCAGCACATAAGGGATAGTCTATTAATCCCGATAAGAACTGGCACTCAAACAGACTACACGACGGAAGTCGGCTTGCCCTTCGGCGGACTATGTTCCTTATTCGTGCTCGTTTCCGTTACGGAAGCCAGGGGGATGCAGGGAAGAAACTCGGCCGGATGTTTGGCCGCATCATGGCGACTGTAGTTTTATCTTGTCTATTAATCTGTTTCCTCTTCAGTTCCTGGCCGCCTCGCCAACCTCCTGCCCTCCTGAAGTCCCCGATCTTTACAAGGAAGCTTGGGCCATCGATCGTCTGCTTTCCGCAGAGTTTTCTCCTGCCGTAAGGTCCTTCGCTTGAAGTAGCTCCCATTACCAACTGCTCGCCCCTCGAGATGGACTGGCTGGCGGAGAGAGTCACTCGCTTTCCGACGTCGCGCAGTTGGCAGCCCTTACCTGAGTTGTCTCCTAGCAGTCAAGGAGGTTGCGAAAACCTCTCTAGTGCCTGATAAGAATTTCGCCTGTACATTCTGCGCAGTGGCGTGTGGTGAAGTGTTGCAAGGTAAGCTGGTGCTTGCTCAGTGCTGTACGCATTCGGCGCACGCAGCAGGAACCAGTAACCAGAGTGGAGCCGGGAGAAATGAATTTACTGCGGCCACTCACGAGAGAGCGTCGAGGCACTCATAACACACACATGCTGTGACGTCAAATTCACTAGCTATTCCGTTTAAGTGGCCGATGTGTAACCTAGCAAACGGTTAGGTACAGTGCAGAGCAAAACACAGCTTAACACGCAACAGTTCACCACACGCCGCTGATTCTGCGCTATCACGTCGTCATATTTCAAACTTGAAAAATATTTTGTCACAAATAATAAACGGAAGTTGTATCGGTTAACGACTGTACAAAAACAGAATCTTTTCATTACTGGTTACTACCGTTCCCGTGCTTGTTAAGCGTGTAACGGTAAACCTGCACTTTAAATCTGAATCAGTTATTTCGATCGGTATTAGGCCTGTTACTTTACCGAATCTTCCGTTAACGAGCTGTTATCTACTGGCGAATCAGTAGAGTTCACTCAGGTTTTGCTGCTAGATTCACTAGGAATCAGTATAAACCAGTGTTTATACATTATTTACTAGCAACTAAAATGATCAGTAGAATTCTACGGAATCATATTAAGCATTTCCAATTTGGTGGAGTTTTAACTGTTTTGATTTTAAGCGTGTAAATCACGCTTTTCTAAAGATGAATTTACACTCTGGTTGGAGCCACATGCCTTATTTTAGAATGCAGTGTCGAATAAGGCAACGCTGTACACACATGTAGAGGTTACATTCTATTACATGCAAGGGAGTTTAATAATATTAATACGTAAGGTAAAATTAACTCTTTAATGTAGAGCAAATTTACATGACAAGTTGAGTACTATTTTCTAACTGTAATGGGAAATACGTGACACAAGTGTGGAAAAACTCTCATGCAATTAAGGGAATGTTCACTATATCGTAAAGCAAAATTATATTGTAGGAATGTGGAAATGAAAATAATTATTAATTTTATTATTGTCTATATCCTCTGACGAATAGTAACCGAAAGACTTGTTCTAAATTCCTCGACAATTGCCNACCGTAATCATACATCACGAGAAGCCGTTGCACTAAACCTCCGCCACAACATGCTTGTGCTAAATTACTATAAGTGCACCGAAAGAAATTACCACGAAAAATGAAAGGATATTTATTTGGGTTATCTGTAAATTTTAGACATAAAGTAACTATAGAGGGAAAACACCAAAA
Organism: Clitarchus hookeri; assembly: GCA_002778355.1. Classification (NCBI taxonomy): domain Eukaryota; kingdom Metazoa; phylum Arthropoda; class Insecta; order Phasmatodea; family Phasmatidae; genus Clitarchus; species Clitarchus hookeri. The sequence goes on along the minus strand of NQII01003635.1, from coordinate 156,895 downwards.
CCACCATACCATTTAGTTTATGGTCTCTAGCGTTGAGCTGAAGCAACACAAACATCCATTCACGGTACGGAGTTTAACCGCATAAAACGCCACAGTCAACGATACCTTAGTTTTAACAGTAACGTTTCAAATATTTTCGTAAATCGGCGTTTTGTTCAGCCAAGCAAAATATGAGTATGAGAAAATGGTCCCTGAAACTTACATACCGTCAGAAATAATGGAAAAAATTACAATATTGTTCAAAACACTGCAGTTGATATGTATTACGCTATTAACTACAAGTGTACTCAGTTTAACAATTGATATGCTTACAAAATATGAGTCATACTGTAATGAGTATATTATTGGAAACAATCAGAAACACACTCGTTATTCTCGGAGCCGCTGCTCTCGCTGTGTGCCCAGCCTTGACATGAGTGGCCTTGAACCCACTCCTGCCCACTGGTATCTTGAGAATCAGGTCGGTCACAAAAATTGCAAACTGCATCATCAATTTATTTTGGGTCATCCATTTCGTCATCAGACGAGTCTTCTCCACTTGAAGAATTTTTTTCTCGGTTGCATTCGGAAATAAGCATCCGTGCAGTGTTTCCAGTGGAGCGGAGTCTTCACCCGGGTCACGATAACAGCAAGATGGGATCATTTACTGTCGGTTTAGTTTCCGCAATGAACAGCGAATATATTGGTTTGCACTCATTCAGCAGATATAACCACACCGTTCTAACGCCAGCTGTTTCTTCCAACAACTTGAGGTGTATTACTTCGTGCATTAGAACGCTATCAGGTGGATCATTTTACTTTTCGTAAGCAGCATGCATCAAATTAAAGACACTTTCGAAACTGCTTTTATTGAACCTCTTTTTTCTCGCAAAAGATTCCCTCGTATATTTACGGATAGATAACGGAGGATATCGTCTTATAAATAAACAGAGCCAGAGGTCTTATCAGTCGAAAGTATGTTAAAACAATGCTTAATGTTGTTTTTTTGTGCAAATTGCTATGCCGTCCTCCTCAGATCTGTTCTCGTTAAACCACAACAAGTGGACTACATTCTGAGGAAATAATCAACAAGTTCATGTTCGAATTCAGGACTTAGTACAGTAGGTCTCCCATGTTTACATTTAGCAGCTTCTTCAGGAAAACCATATTTTTCATCAGCCGACCGTCTTAGAGTTTTCTGTGGCAAACTAAAAGTTTTAGATGCGTTTAGCCATCCTATTTCATGATTGCGTATTACTGTCAAATCCTTAGCGTTCCGCCCCACAATTTTTGCTCCTTTGCTCTACACATTAGTATTTTCTTACAAGTCATCGAAAACAAATAAATACAGGTTAATTATTTGTTTATCACGAATTGACATGTTCAAAGAAAACCATCAGGCCACGTCGGTTTACAATCCTCCTAACTCGTATGGTATGTCGGCTTACAGAACACCCTATTCTCACATTCCTCATTTTGATATAGGAGACACAGTAACGATAAAAGTAAAAACAAAATAGTTTTATAATGTTTCAAAACTGTATAATAACGTAGTGTTGCTAACAAATTTACTCAACGCTACAAAGTTATTCCAATATGGACTTAACACTCACAGGAATAAAAAATACTTTGATACTTCACAAACCACCCACTGTTCTGTTATAAAGAAAACATATGAGAAAATTGATCGCCGTGTGCCTTCAGAAACGTTTAGGGACCTGGACGGCCGGACTGGTAGAGTGCAGCACTATCTAGCTGATAAACGGGGGTGTGTCGGCTTACCAGACCTATGTCGGTTTTGGTGCTTTTCTTCTGCAAACATTGGACTCAAAAATGTCTCATCAGCTTGAACTCTTTCGCCGTTTTAAGAGTAACTTGACAAATTTATTAAACAACGAAGAATTTCATTAACCACCACCAATTCCTTGAACTCGTTATAATAGGTATATGTTTTAACATACTGCCCAATTTTTTTTGTGCGCTATAAAGCAAAATTTGTGTAGAATTTTTTTGTTTGCGTTAGAGCTTTGAAGTTAATAACTTCCCAAGTATTTTAATTATTTCTTTGAAATAGAAAATAGGCATGTCAAGGTTTACATTTTTCCACCCTAATAGAGATTTGAACACGGTGACAAAAGACTAATCTGTTTTTGAATATATGTAAGTCTGCATCTGTGCTACCTGGCTCATTTGTGACGAAATGTTAATTTTTAGGTATTCCCCAGTTAGTTATAAATTTTCTTATTACTTTATTTGACAAACTTGCCATTTATAACTATTTGATTATTGTATTTTACACCTTTCCTAAAATAGAAATAATTTGTCTTGCTTATATGTATGCCTGCATTAACGATCATAGGTGCTACAAGGTGTCCAACATGGTGTCTCAATTATTTACACCTCCCGTCCTCCTATCGAGCTGTCGGCACAATATTGAGGAGATGCGCACTTCGTAAGGTGACTTTCCCAAGCATGCACGACATTTTCCATTGAAATGTAAGATAATTTCACTCCAGAGTGCTGTCATTCTATCTTGCATGTAAAGAAAAATATGCTTCCCAAACAAGTTGGCGAACATTACCTAACAACTGTCAGGTAACATTCGCAATATTTTTTAAAGCTGGGTCACAGGCACATTAGCGTTCTGGGAGGGGGGGGTAGTGTCCCATTTCCGAAACATCACTGCTTGTAACTGTGTATACACGTCCACAAAGGTATTGATTAGTCCTTCTGGAAACATAATGAGTAACGTAAATTCCGTTTGTCGTAAAGGTATCTCAGGTATTTACCCCATTAGAGTCGCCTTTTTCTCAGGTACATTGCTCGTTGAACGTGCTTGAAGTTGGCTGACGTTTTTCGAAGCTCGTCAGAGTAAGAGAGAAGATTCGCTAATTTGTCGCATACCTGCGTGCACGGCTGCAGTTAAATTTTGGTTTTATTTGACAACAAACAAAGTTAAGATTTGTTGTTAGTACGCAAACATTACTGAGTAAAATAAGCTTAATACAGAGTGAAAGTTTTTCACTTTGTATTCTTTATTCTTTACTGCTCAAAACCAATGTAATTTTTTCCCCCTTCACTCTGTTGGTTACCTTCGTTAGTGTGTACCGCGCCAGAGGTCCTTGGAAACAATGCACAGTGTTTCGAGGTGCACCGGCTGTTTCGCTGATGTTAAAAACTTTCTGGGTTTAAAACTTTAATCGTTTGAAAGTATTGCATACGAGCAGACGTTACGCTTACACAAACATTTTCCTTCGGAGATTCATCTATTTTAATGAACCCTTAGAAAGGACTTTTTTTTACGACTGTGCAATCGCGTTACATTACAGGTGCTCGTGTACTACAAGTGGAGTGGAGATGTTTGAGCGGCTCCTGAACTCGAGGTCCTGAGAGGCAATAAGGGTGAAAATAGGAAAGCATGGACCCCCGTCGGGATGCAAGGGCGGGAAAAAACGGGAGATTCCCGAGAAAACCCGCAGATCAACGGCATCATCCGGCACGAATCCCACGTACAAAGGTGTGGGAGCGACCCCACTGGAAATCGAACCCGGTACGCCTTGGTGGGAGGCCAGTTCTCTAACCGCTTAGCCACCGTGGCCCCTCATGCACTACGAGATTCAGGGATGGGATCGTGGACTAAAGATGAGGCAGGCTGATCTACGTCTTCTGCGATCATCCTGTTACGAGTTGTGGTCAGGCCCTTAGCTGAGCGGCCTGCATGATCACACCTTCGCTTATCTGTCCAGGACACGGGCCGTGATCGCTGAAATTAGTTATGAGATCGCAAACCACAGAAACCCCCTCCAGCGGCCAGTAAACGGGGACAGCGCGGCCGACATAGGACAGTGTAGTCCTTGGGCGGTGTCTTTTGTCGTCGGGCCATTGGATCGAGAAGACCGCCAAAGATGGGTGTGTCCGGCCGTCAACTTGCACCATCTTAATCAGCCTCCGGAATCATGAACAAAGTGGTGACTCTCCAATTAGGCTTTAATCTGAATGTAGCTGATTAAATCTTTATATAATAATACCATCTAATATTTCAGTATATTTGTATAGCTCCCCCCGTTAATATTCAATCATATTTATATTGAAATAATATTGTACAACCTTAATGTTAAATAAACCCATTTTATATAGTGTTCATTACATAACTCTTATCAATAACTCGTTACGCCCCTATATCCCCGTTAAGGATAAATGTCAACCAGATACCAAAATCAGAACAATCCGTAACTTGGACCTCTGAACTTTGAACTTTGACCTCTGAACTCTGAACGGTCGAAATCACATATTTAAACAGAAACGTGGACGTTTTGTTTATTTTGAGTTTACTTTATAAATCACTCAAGCTTTTGTAAATGTAGTTATTTAACGTAAGGTGAATATATCGCTGTTACATTAAAACTGCATTCGAGGAATGTTCCAACATTTTGCAAAACACGTATCCACGTTCACAGTGTTCTAAGCAACATAATTTTGACATTATTAATATAAAAAAAAACAGTTCAGTGTTGGGTATTGCGCAATGGTATGCGCATCGCTGAGAAAACGTATAATAGTAGAAGCAATATAAAATGTTTAAAATAGGGAAAGACGTCTCATAGGTTGTAGGTACCTACCATCTCAATATTGTTAACATATAATAGTGTTACCAAAAGAACGGTTTGTTGTGCTCCTGTCCATCACATAAACTAAATACGAGATAGACAGATCTCGCTGGCTGCGCACAAACAATCTCCGTGTCCCAACTTTGAACTACTTTTCTGCCAACACGTTTAGCAAAAACGGCGTGGATTGCATTTTAGGTTGGAACACTGTTTAGTAAACAATTACTTTGAGATGTTTTATTTATTTTTACTTTCTATGGCCAATTTGTAATGCAGTTTGATGAAATTCAAACCGGTAAAATTATTTTACTATTAGAATAGTGTTTGTCATTAGACATTTGAGATATAAACAAACACGTGTATCATTGTTGACCATGTGACTTTGACAGTTGTTTATGTTCGGCGTAGGTCGGTGTTGGGTACATGCGATGGCAAAGCACCGCGACCTCAATACAAAGCCGATAGTACCCCCAGCAGAACAACTTCAACAATATTCGCGTTACGAAGATGCAACACTCTGGTGAAAGAATGCTTCAGGATTAGAAATAATTGCCAAATGACAATCCATACAAATATTAATCATCGAATAATCAAAAGGAATATACGCGTTGCGCACTTGTTAAGGCCCTCACAATAGGCGCAAACCACTAATAAGTATATTATATTGCAGTTTCAGACGTTTACTTCTGAGAGTGGTCAAATGTTTATACTGTGTTCATCAGTCGCATGGAAATGATTATACTGAAAATTAACGGCAAGGCAGAAATAGGCTGAAAGAAAAAATTTGTAGTGATCACTTTACATAATTAAAATTNGTCTTAAAAGTGATCACTTTACATAATTAAAATTTTAACGACATGCCGATGTCACGTCTCGCAAAGTTACTTGCTTCCGCGTGATGGCCACATATTATATAAAACTGTTTTCAGAGACAAAATGTGTTTTCCTGTGAGACAATATATTTTTGGTATGTGTTATAGAACATTAATCTTCTATGAAAAAAAAAACACTTTAATGGTGATACTTAATATCCTTGAATGTATATTTGAAAAAATACGAGTGCAAGAAACAGGTATATCAAACACATATATAGACTTTTATTTCATATGGTTAAATAAAACGATGACTAAATACTTTGAGAAATGATACACCTTGGTGACTCCTTTCATNTAAAACTGTTTTCAGAGACAAAATGTGTTTTCCTGTGAGACAATATATTTTTGGTATGTGTTATAGAACATTAATCTTCTATGAAAAAAAAACACTTTAATGGTGATACTTAATATCCTTGAATGTATAGTTGAAAAAATACGAGTGCAAGAAACAGGTATATCAAACACATATATATACTTTTATTTCATATGGTTAAATAAAACGATGACTAAATACTTTGAGAAATGATACACCTTGGTGACTCCTTTCATCATATGAACAAATATTTTAAGAGTTTTATTTATCTAGTACTGTGAAAAGTTTTCCTCATTTTCCTCGAAGCTTTACTTTCCGTTATTATCTGGTTCTCGCAATCTGGTCTTCAATTAGTAAAGTAAGAAGAACGTAATAGTGTATGCAATCTATCTTGTTCCGAGGATTATTTACTCTGTAGTAGACACGTGATAAGTTTTGCGAGTTCACGCAGAGACGGTATAGCATGACAGTTCATTGTGCGTGCACATTCTCTCATTGGCTGTTCCAGACATTGTATAAAATAAGAAAAAAATTCATAAAACGGCAATTTTTTAAAACGTTTTGTGGCAATAAAAAATTATTTTGCAGTGATTTCAATAATTTTATTACCACGTAACTGGCATCGCTAATTTTTATTATACAATCTTTGTAGTGCATAACATTATAAACATACGTATTTACAAAACAGTTTAGAAGAGATTAAAATTAATTAAATTATCTTTTAATTACGACAGATGAGCGGTAACGCATTATAATTATCAATGATTAAGTTTTGCCGCCCAACCGAACCAAAAAAGTTGAGCTCATCGACTTCAACCGGGTTTCGATATTTACGCGTGGTCGCGACGCACACTGCGAAAATCGATTCCTGCTTAAATTAATTTCACCTTTCGTTCTTGTCGAATAAACCACACCACAGGTACAGTAATTAATCCACGTGTTTGCTTCGAAGCACAAAGTCAATATCTACTTTCAAATCTAAAACGCGAAGTCAATACGGACACCGTAAAAACGCAACTGACGAAATTTCCGCTATTAGGCAAAACGGTTGACTCTGTTTGTTAACAGCTAGACAAAGAGTAAATTGATTTATTATGTAAATATTCAGTCTTAATGCGTCAGCTACTGCTTATCCACTGACTACTATCCATAGCAAGTAATCACGTTTATTCTTCATTGAACTTCTCTTGAATAGGTATTTATGTTCATGTAATAATATTTCATTGCTCAGAGTAAACGAGGATGTGTCCAATATTTTGCCGGATTCAAGAGAAATGAAAAATCATTTGAAGTACATCTGGTCATCCCAAACAAGAAATGTTCCCGCTCTTGATAACGTACAAATAATACGTAATACATGTTGCTTCCCCTTATGTTTTGTCGACATATCGCTATTACATTGTTATTTCGAGGGGAGAAAGTGAGCTGCGTGGCCACGGAAGGTGGCTTACAGATAGCAATACTTCTTACTTCGCGACGCGTTCCCCCCTCCCCCACCTGACCATATTTTTTTTTCTACAGCGCGCGTGGAAATTCGATTTCGCTTCCGAGAAAACGCACAACACTCACATAGCGTCGAACGACTGGAATTACGAGACCGTCCATTCACTGTTACTTCCAACTTTTCCAATGTTCTACTTTCTGAATGTTTCTCCGCCTCATGCAAAGAAATATTAACCGAGTCTAGAAAATTACACCAAATGGACAACGAACCGCAATGGTGTGGACCCAGTGTAATCATATTTTGCATAATTATTATATCATACTAGGCATTACCAACACAACTATTTTCTCCCTGTTTGTAATTCATATTAAATATAAATGAATTACAACAATCTAAGGATAAACCTATGTTATGTACAATTTAACCAAAAATAAGGTTCTTTTATACTCACAAAAGGATACCCATGTGATACATGATATACTTAGGAAACGACCAAGTACGTATTACATAGGGTATTTTTTTAAATGTATTATCCAAAAAGTGTGAAGAAATTGTAAACCGACTATGGGTTGATTGGCCGGGTGAAATTTCTGAAGCGTGCACAGAGGCTGATTGGCGCCGTCGTGATGTGGAAGGCCCGTTATTTGTTCGGCCGGCATCTTGCAAGTTCGCTGCAAATCGCTGATTGGTTGATGCCGTCCTTTCGCTTCGCTCTAAAGTAGGACTGTTATCCTGGCTCGTGTGAGTGAAGTTAGGGATACGTGTGTCAGTTTCTCTGCTGGGTATGTTGGTTTGATTATCCGACTTCCCTCAACACTTTCTGACCCACTTTAATTTACGGTTTCAGGTGTTGCAAAGAAAAAAAAATGATGTTTGTTGTACCGAAGTCGACACAATACTTGTTTCGTCATCAGAGCCAATGAGCTGTATGCTATATGTTCGGCTACAGTAATATGAACCAATTACGACCTAGAACAGTAAGGTATCTAGCGAATCATTTACCTACAGGTAAGATCATTGGTCATCGAGCTTTGCAGTGTGCAGTATCGACCGACAATCACTTACACGTGCGTAATGTATGCAATTGTGTGTACTGGTCCCAATTGGCTAAACATCACCATTCTCAAGCAAGTTTCGCATACGTTTTTTAATATTTCCGATCGCAGAATCAAGGTAATATCTGCTGTATCTGTTTCTTGCAGTCAAATATATTATCTAACATAGAATCGATAATATCGATTACGAAATGGGTTTTTGTAACGTTAATTATTACCATATAAGTATTTTTTCATTAAAGTTATACTGAGACACGTAAAAACACACTTATTTTATATGAACGTGATTTCAATCCCAGTAACATATCCTGGCGCACTCTTACAGCAGATAACTTTTTCGAAGCAGTAAATACTATTTTATACCTCTCTTCCGGCTCAAAAACATATCGCCTTTTCCGTTTTATCTTGTCGATCTGAGAAAATGACCGGTCTCAAGGTATAAATGAATGTCCGCGTCCAGGAAAGTGGTGATGAAATTCGAAGAAACCTTCCTGACGCAGCTGGTGAGATCGATAACTGTACCATAAAAAATATTTTGTTTTGTCCTGCAGATGTGTCGCTAATTAGGTGCAGGGTTTTAACGTCTGCAGGTGCGTATTTTTCAATATGACGTCCGAGTAGCGATATAGCTACATTTGAATCCTTTTCCCCTACTGGTTTCGCCGTACATATATATTTTAGAACATCCGGTCTTACATACAAACCCATGTTATAAATCCAAACTTGCCGCAAGTAAAGAGACTTCCCTTGTTGTCAGTGCTGGGACTGGAAGATTATGTTGAAAATCAAAACATACACCTTCAATTTACGGGTCTTGTTGCGACAGTTTGGTTATTTGTTTAAGTTTGTCATAGAGGTGTTGTGCTTTAAAGAGATGTAATTTCTTCTCAACTTCCGAAGCTTTTGTTGTGACCTCATCTTTTTGTTTTTGCAATTTCAATTTCAGACTGTCACAAACTTAGCATGTACAGACCTTTGATCTCCTAAAGAATAATTAAAGTTGGTGTTGCATTTAGGCCTACGAAGGAAGAACTCGTAAGTTACAGGAGGTTTTAATGAAACTGTTATTCTTCACTGGCGGGAATGCTTCTGGTTCGTGCTTCTCCAGATATAGATAACACATTTTGTTTTTACACAAATCTGGATTTAAAAACTTCTTTACGGTTGAATTTCTGAAATAGTGAAAAGAATGCACATGAAAATATTTTATATGTCCAATAACCTGTTGTACGGTGTCATATGGCATTATGTTCGGTCTCACGCTGTGCTTGCCACGTCTGTCTGCTAATGTAGTAATGTCATTCCTCTTTGTGTACAGCTAGAAGTTCCACTCTATAGGCTATCCACAGTAAAGTGAGCACTTTTGAAAGCTCTCTCATTTGCAATAATTGTCAATCAATACATTTTATTTTAGCCTTTGACGTTAACCTCCGAGTGCGGTGGTTATTTATTTATTACATGTATTTATTTCTTACATGTCAATATTTATTTAAGTAGGTGGTTAAATGAATAAAATTAGCTGAAAGGCAAAAGTAACTAGGGCCTCAAAAGTTCTCACTTTACAGTGAACGGTCAATTCCTTTCTTTATCCCATGGAGACCACAAAATCCTGTCTTGCAAACGACGAGCTGCTCTGAACCTGTAGCGTTTATCTGCAACACATAAGAATTATAAAATAAACGAAAGAACAAAATATGATATTAAACTGAATCATTATTTAGGATGGCAATACTCATGATATTTAAAACCAGGTAGCTAGTGATGCTTTGTTGATAGCGAGCGAAATATGTTTTTAATGTTCGGCAGTCTTAAAACGTTTTTAGTAAATGTTATTTTCATATTGAGGGCCTGTATAGTTACCTTTTGTTTTAATTTTTAATGGTTTTTTTATTTCGAGGTTGAACTCGCCTCATTAACCTCGACTGATTTCGGCCGCGGACAATGGGGATGATTTTGAGGCCCACAAATAATAACATGCAAAGTTCCATTGGAGTAGAAAATGTTTACGATAGTTATCTTGGAAAACTCACACACAAATGCATTTATGTTCAGCGTAGCAAGCAGTCGAAGCTCGCTTTAAAAAATATTATGAGCTGGCTAAATTGCGAAAATCTTATTAGATTTACCTGTATACTCTATCTTACAATATATCACTATTTACCTTATAGTCAAACTAGCTTTTACCCGCGACTTCGCTCGCGTGGTTAGGGTAACAAACTTACAGGGAGAAATAACGGTATTTGTTAGTAGACAGACACTGACCATAAACACAGAACAGAGCACTATTGTAGGACGCTACTGTACACGATGTTGTAAGTCTTTCCATCTGGCGCTAAGATGTGGAGGTTTTGGGCATTTGGAACACGCGAACACGCGACATAGGAGGTGTCAAACACCGCGTGGGCCGATGGTCAAAGTTATATAAACGCACGTGTTTTGAATTCTGGCTTGTCCCAAAATGAATCCGCGAATTCTTCAGGTCTCTAGCAATAAGAAAAATAAAATTGGCATTGTCGTGTACGCAAGTTAAAAACAACATTACCGTCACACACTGAAATGCTTGTCAATTTCAACAACACAGAAGTGAAATGCTCCTGCTAATAGTTCGTGCGCTTACAGGCAGATGGCTCGTCATCACACAACTCAGAAAATAGCAGTGATACAATTTAGGTGGCTATAAAATATAGGTAGGGGCAGTGATATTTCGCTAAGAGATTTCGAGACAAAGTACAGTCCAAAGCAATGTAGGGTCGTCCAGCTTCTTTGATTGGCAAAAACATGTTATAGCCCAGTGTTAACCATTTGCGCACGAATCACGTAGGTTCAGCGTCGGAGTTACTTAGTCCTGAGTGGCTTGGTCAAAGATGGACATGGCGCCAGCAGCCAATGGAGGTATAACAACAGCTGAGGTGTGTATATAGTATTTAAGTGTACTGTGTGCTCCGATTTTTACGCGAAAAGTCACTGGCCCTAAATATAGGTAAGTTTTCACTGCCAGTGTCATTCCGAGACGACGTGAGAAATACCGTGGTTATCCTTGTGTCGAATGGGCTTCGTTCGCGCAGGCACTGTTCCGTCACAGAGTTTCTAAGGACGCAGAGTTGAGACAGCTGCTCGTGTAAGCCAGAAATACAGCGTCACTGGTCGGCAACACGTAGGAACACCGTTGCGTCGGCTTATCAGCGCCTCGACCGGAAGTCCAGCGAGAAGGGAACGTTTCGCATCACGCGGCGGCCAATCCAATCCACAGCTCGTTCCGAAACCCTCGAGTAGCCTATCGGAGACTGCGTACGCCCACACGAAAGCAACCGCCGCGCCATTTTGCCTGTGTAGTAATATATACATACTCCGTGAATGCGTAGTTCACAATCATGCAATGGCCAGAATATATATACTACGAGGGCAAATCAATAAATAAGTTACACTTCCTCGTTATGGCCATGCATGAAACCACCTACACACAGACAACACGGCTATGACAACATACGATGTAAGTTCACTTTTCCACATAGTCCCCAAGTGACTGTAAAAATTCTCGGAACGGTCAACCAACTTTTCGATTCCGGATGCGTAGACATCTCCTCCAGCGCTATGTAACCACCCGGAGACAGCTGCTTTCACCTCCTCCGAGATCCTTTTTCAGCTTACCAAAAGCATGAAAATCGCATGGCGCTAAGTCTGGACTGTATGGAGGATGTTGCCATACCTCCCACTTGAATCGCTGCAGAAGTTCGGAAGTTTGGCGGGCCGTGTGAGGTGTTGCGTTATCGTGCAACAAAATCGCACCGGAGCTCAATTTTCCCCTGCGCTTCTCTTTAATTGCTTTACGCAACTGCGAGTACTTAATGTCCATTCACGGTTACCAACTTTTCTGAAGCGCTGCTAAATTTATACTTCCAGGATATTCCTCCGCCTCGTGCAAACAAATCTCAACAGAGTATAGAAAATTACATTATAGGGACAGCTCACAACTTTTGTGTGCACTCAGTGCAATAATATTATTGCATAAGAAATATTTATTACTAGGCATTACCAACAAATCTATATTATCACTGTTTTTATTCATATTAATTATAAACGAAATGTTATAAATTATAAATATAATATAAATAAGGGTTCAACTAAACCAGCAATAAAGTGCCTTTATGTTATGCATAATTATTAAACGGTTGCAATATATGACATATTTAGGAAACAACTTAATACGTCATATATGGGGTGATTTTTCAAAGGTTTGATTTAAAAAGTATGAAGAAACCGCGAATAGAGTACATATTGCTTTGGACAGTTTTAGGAAAGATTGCCAATGTTGCTTTATTTTTACCGTTGATGTAGTCCTCTCAAAAAAAAAAAAAAAGTCGCTGTATCTAGTGGGAGCCAGGCTATTTATTTACGTTGTATAAAATGCGCCAGCTCATTTATTACCAAACAAGCATGAGATGAAATGGCCCCAAAGAAATTTCAGCTTCAAATAACTAGTACGTAAACTTAAGTGCACGAGACGGCTGACGGAATTTGTTTGGCCGACGCTCCCAAGCTTTATGTAGGTTAATGGTCAGGCGCTGTCGCCACTCGGAAAATGGGGTGTATACGGTAAAACATTTCTGTGCATCTTACAAACATTACTTTGGGAACTAGTTACCAAATACTATACAATACAAGAGGCCGCGATGGCTGAGAGGTTAGCCTGCTCGCCTCCCGCCAAGGCGAACCGGGTTCAATCCCCGGCCGGGTCACCGGACTTTCGCATATGAGAATCGTGTCAAACGATGGCGTTGGTCGGCGGGTTTTCTCGCAGATCCCCTCCCACCTTCATTCCGGTGCCTCACAATACTCACCTCAATCACCCTCATCGGATCTTAAGACCTCAATCAACTCTAACAACACATTCTTTTAGAAAACATACAAAACTGTTTATGTAGCTCAATATTTATAATAAACTCTAAGTCCACATCACTAGCTAGTTAGAACTCAATATTAGATCCATGCGTTCCCCGCTAAGGTTTTGAGAAATTTAGTCTACATTATATGTACTGTTACAAAATTGTATTTGCCAACCAGTTTCCAAAGAATTCCTTGTCCAACTAGAGAAATTTTGTACACTGTGGTTGAGGAGTTTGGGCGGCTCTCAACAACGGGGTTTTGAGAGCCGATGAAGGCAAAAAGATGATGTTATGGAGCAGCGCCGGAATGCGAGGGCGGGAGGGAAACGGGAGATTCCCAGGAAAACTCGCAGACCAACGGCATCGTCCCGCAAGATTCCCACATGAGAAAATCCGAGAGCAAAACCACCGGGAATCGAACACGTTACGCCTTTGTGGGAGGCGAGCACCCTAACCCGTCGGCGAGAGGAGGCAGGCGAGTGGTGCAGGCACGCTAGAAGTTGTGGGGTGTAAAGGCCACATTACACGGTATCAGATTGCGGGGTGTAAAGGCTACATTACATGGTATCAGATTGCGGGGTGTGAAGGCCACATTGCATGGTATCAGATTGCGGGGTGTAAAGGCCGCATTACACAGTATCAGATTGCGAGGTGTGAAGGCCGCATTACACAGTATCAGATTGCGGGGTGTTAAGGCCACATTGCATGGTATCAGATTGCGGGGTGTTAAGGCCACATTACATGGTATCCGATTGCAGACTGTAATGGCCACATACATGTTATCAGATTGCGGGACGTCAAGGCCACATTAAACGGTATCAGATTTCGGGGTGTAAAAGCCACATTACATGGTATCAGATTGCGGGGTGTTAAGTCCATATTACATGGTATCAGATTGCGGGGTGTGAAGGCCACATTGCATGGTATCAGATTGCGGGGTGTAAAGGCCGCATTACACAGTATCAGATTGCGAGGTGTGAAGGCCGCATTACACAGTATCAGATTGCGGGGTGTTAAGGCCACATTACATGGTATCCGATTGCAGACTGTAATGGCCACATACATGTTATCAGATTGCGGGACGTCAAGGCCACATTAAGCAGTATCAGATTTCGGGCTGTAAAACCCACATTACATGGTATTAGATTGCGGGGTGTTAAGGCCACATTGCATGGTATCAGATTGCGGGGTGTTAAGGCCACATTACATGGTATCCGATTGCGGGGTGTTAAGGCCACATTACATGGTATCCGATTGCAGACTGTAATGGCCACATACATGTTATCAGATTGCGGGACGTCAAGGCCACATTAAACGGTATCAGATTTCGGGCTGTAAAACCCACATTACATGGTATTAGATTGCGGGGTGTTAAGGCCACATTGCATGGTATCAGATTGCGGGGTGTTAAGGCCACATTACATGGTATCCGATTGCGGGGTGTTAAGGCCACATTACATGGTATCCGATTGCAGACTGTAATGGCCACATACATGTTATCAGATTGCGGGACGTCAAGGCCACATTAAGCGGTATCAGATTTCGGGGTGTAAACCCCACATTACATGGTATCAGATTGCGGGGTGTTAAGGCCACATTGCATGGTATCAGATTGCGGGGTGTTATGGCCACATTACATGGTATCCGATTGCATACTGTAATGGCCACATACATGTTATCAGATTGCGGGACGTCAAGGCCACATTAAACGGTATCAGATTTCGGGGTGTAAAGGCCACATTACATGGTATCAGATTGCGGGGTGTTAAGTCCATATTACATGGTATCAGATTGCGGGGTGTGAAGGCCACAGCACCCGTCGTGTCTTTTGCGCCCTTGTACGACCAGATTTAATTCTAGTTTTTTGTAATAGGACACGCACCATTTTTCGTGGTCGGTTCCATAATACCTTTCGTGCCTGGCCAATCGCATTGCAGTTTCAGAGGGTAGGGCGCTCCCATGGCCAATGCTTGACTATTTGACGAAGCAATCGAAAAGGATGCATCTGTTCTGATTGTACGTTCGTGTGGTTGAAACTCATCCAAACGACTTAACAATACAGCAAAGACAAATTACATTGACAACGAAAGATTTTAATTACTTTTGGGAAGCCTACTACCTAGGTAATAAAAATTAATACGCGAGATTTTTTCAGATACAATTTTATAAAGTATAACTGAGAACCCTTTTTGCGTGTGGGAATCGGTAGTGTAGTCGTAGGGAAAAGTAAATATGAAATATGGGCGTGAGTTCGAAACTCGAACGGACATGCAGCGTTTTTTTTCTACGTTTGGGTACGAATAACGACTTTGAATTAAGAAATAACTATACAATGCGACGTATTTACAGTTACACGAATACCTTGGAAAAAATTCTTTAGTGATTCACAAATGGCGGACAGTAAAGTAGCAATATTAATTTGTGCTAGTTTGTTAACAGGCCTACACATGTTATGATTAGCAGCAGTTGTACGTGTGGAGTTCATGTTTAGTGCGAAATGTACGCTTCTCTCCGCTCCCGCTGAGTGCTGGTACAACTGCTGTCGTGTAACGGGAATCTTGCATGCCAGCTCGCATGGCGGCTGATATACCGGCTCGTGCACCAGGCCTTGTGGAAGCTTGTACAAGACCACGCACGGCAACATGTGCGGCGCAACATCGCCTTAGTTTCAAACGTCCCAAAGTCACGTCCGCCCGTACGGAAGCATTATGATCCGTGCGTTCTATCGCCTCAGAATTCTAAGCGGCAACTGTCGGTTTCATTACAGTAATATGTCCAGAAATTATGTAGTGTTGTCGCTGTGGTTCAAAATACATCTCTGCAGAAGTATTAGTGTCCTAAAAAGAAGGCTGCTTACAGCGATTTGGTGGCTTTTGACATTTTTAGAAGAACACATTTGTGTTTCAGTGATCAAACATGCGAGTTGGCAACAAAGCATAGATTTTCATTTCTGTCCTGGAAAAACATTTACATCAAAATATTTCATAGTTTATTAAAAACAAGAATATACACAACTGTCATACAGGGTGATTCTAAAATCATGGGACAAACATTGAGGGCTGGTAGAGCTCACAAAAACAAACAATTATTGCATAGGAATATATGGGCGGAAGTGACGCGATGAGGCACAAACACAAAAACATAACACATTAACGGAAACATAAAATGTTCATTAGCAGCATACTTAACGAGTGATTCCGTACAGAAAATGTTAAAATAGTTGCTGGAAATGCATCCACCAACAGTCACGCATGCTTGGCGACCCTTGGCGACCTCTACATATGGCGTGATTGGCTGACAATGGTGGCGTGCGTGAAATACCCGGCGTATTTGAATCTGTTCGCAAATCACTCCACCAACGCTACCAAGCTTGCATTACTGTCGGTGGTAGCAAATTTAAGCAATTATTATAAGCATTGCTGTAAAAAGGCATTTGGTGGCGACGTCGTAAATAAAAAATGTGTTATTTTTGTATTTGTGCCTTAACACGTCACTCCCGCCCATATATTCGTATACAATAATTGTTTAATTTAGTGAGCTCTACAACCCCTCAATGTTTGTCCCATGATTTTAGAATCATTCTGTATATGGCACTTGAAATACGGCGCAGTGTGTTTAAAAAATGCGTTTTTTTGTCGAAACTGTTAAACGTTTCCCCAATAGGCTTTTCAATGAAAAGGCAGTACAGTCCAGATGACGACAGAATGGTACTTTGATGATATTACGCACATTGTAATCATTATTTTTGTGCCCTCCAAACACAGCTGAAAATGGCTTTTTTCGTACTGCTCTATCTCAACACAGGAGATACGGAGACATGCGAGACTTCAATAGAGGCGTGCTCTGGACTTAGCTACAGAGTCGTGTCCACTTAAAGTCCCGTTCAGGCAAGATAGGACTTGAGTGTCTTGCGCTTAGCGGCGGTGAAGGGTTGCATACGCCGGTCGGCGTCCACCGTAGCGTTTCATCGACTTTTGTCTCACTCGCGCAAACAAGCACCTCACTAGGCTTTGCCGCTTTTGCGGAAATTCTTCGTTTTCGCGTCGTAGTTTCGGATTCATAGTAATAACTGACAACGTACGATTATATAAAATTTACATCTTTCGAGTCCTTTAGTGTTTTTGTGCTTAATTTTAGTTTTGTATTGTCTGCAAGTTGTAAAAAGTAAGGAACATTTTTATATTTTATTAATAAGTTCCTGCCTTTTTGGAGGCAGGAAATAAAACACAGTGGAAATTAGATGCAAGGGTATTAAACAACTAGTAAATTGTCAATTTTCTGTAATCAAACATTTCCAGTAATACTTCTGAAACTGGAATTATGACACGAAAACGAAGAATTGTGGCATGGGTGAAGCCAGGCCTGAAGGTTCCTAGAGAATATCAAAGGTGCAAAAGCCTCGCCGGGGTATCAAACCCGAGTCACTTCGCTGGGAGGCGAGCGGTCTTTGGCCACTACCCCACTGCGCCCCCTGGTGTGAATTTGTGAATGTTGAGCTGGCGTTTTACCGCACACGTTTGGGCTGTTCACGGTAAAGTGAGCACTTTTAAAATCAACCTTTGAAAAATCCCCCTGCCCCTATCTGCGTATATTTTAACGCGCTCACTGACTGGCATGCTCCCAGTAAAGTTGGTAACGACAGAGGGAAAGTACCTGAAGAGTCAGTAAAATGATCCTACTGACTGATATCACTGACTCATTGTTCGATATCGGTGGAATATAGTTGGGAACAGGGGTTTGAAGACTACTTGACAACAAGCAGTAGCTGTTATCAAATTGACTGAACTCCTCTTTTTTTATACCAGGGCTTTGTTCATAGACTAAAGATGAGGAAGAACTATTCTTCGTCTTCTGGACATGTAACCAACATTGGCCTACCCAAGACCTACACAGCTATCAAAGTCACACGGTCAACAGTGATCAACGTGTGTGTTAACATCTTAATTATCAAAAGACAATCATATTTTACATTAAACCAAAACACGAATACCAATTAGAATTTAATCAAACGGCATTACAAATTGGTTAGAAGGTGTATACAAATATCTCAAAGCAATTGTTTACATAACCCGTGTTCTAACCTCAAATATCATCTACATCGTTTATGATAGTCATGTTGGCAGAAAAGCAGTTATATGTTGGGACACGGAGACTGTTTCTGCGTGGCTAGCGAGATCGCTCTACGCCATATTCACTCCACGGGTTTGCTCTGATCAAGCAATTCCGCTCCGCCGAACCAATTATTCGCCATTCGGTTCAAAGCCTACTGACGGAATTTCCAGTGAGCTGCTTATCTCCCATCACCGGTTGTATTTCACAGCGAACTGTACGAAACGTAGAGGGTATTTATTATTTGCGTGGAGAAGAGGATGTTCGGTCATGCACAGAGCCGCTGATTTTTCGCGAAAGAAGAGGATAAAAAAAGAGAGAACTGGCGTACAGACACCCAAATTTTCTAACCTCACTTAAACTCAGATTTTAAGCAAAAATATAAAAAAAAACAACAAAAATATCAAAGAACCAACAACCATATTTTTTATCAGTTCACACAAAAATAAATAAAATAAAACATAGCATTACCTGTCGAACCATTTACCGTTTCAACCGTTGGCAGTGTGAGAGACACGGTTCAACCAGTACATGGTTTAACGGCAAGTTCTATGTATTTATTTTATTTTTCTTTAAGTCAATCGGTAAAAGACAGTTTTTGGTTTTTGATAATTTTGTTTGCAAACTTGGTATAAATCCTTTAAAATACAGGCTGTCCATAGAAAAACCTTTACAACTTCAACACGAAAAAAAAAAAAAATAATGTAGCAAGTTACTGGAATCGGATTTGGTGCATGATAATCAGTGTGTCTCAGAGTTAGTACGCGGACTTTGTTGAGTTCTCTGGAGGCATGGGAGTCCTCGGATCCGCAAATCCTTAAGTTGTTTCTGCTCAGTAGACCCAACACGTGGAACGTTGCCTCGTCCGTGAACGGGACACGTTCAAGGAAGTCTTCCTCGACGTCAACTCCAGCTAGCACGTGGACATCCAAAGGCTGTGCGACGCGGGGCCAACATCTGGCTGAAGTGCGTGTGGCAACTGCAGTTTGTAAGCGTGCAGTCGCAGGTTCTCGTGAAGAACTTTGTGTACAGTTGAACGAGGTAACTCCAATTACCTGGCGACGGTGCGAATGGACTTCCCAGTGGCAAAGGGGCGGTCTTAGGTTCTTATGATGAACTTCGTGTACAGTTGAACGAGNTCCCATCACCGGTTGTATTTCACAGCGAACTGTACGAAACGTAGAGGGTATTTATTATTTGCGTGGAGAAGAGGATGTTCGGTCATGCACAGAGCCGCTGATTTTTCGCGAAAGAAGAGGATAAAAAAAGAGAGAACTGGCGTACAGACACCCAAATTTTCTAACCTCACTTAAACTCAGNTTCGCGAAAGAAGAGGATAAAAAAAGAGAGAACTGGCGTACAGACACCCAAATTTTCTAACCTCACTTAAACTCAGTTGTTAAACAAAAATATAAAAAAAAACAACAAAAATATCAAAGAACCAAAAACCATATTTTTTATCAGTTCACACAAAAATAAATAAAATAAAACATAGCATTACCTGTCGAACCACTTACCGTTTGAACCGTTGGCAGTGCGAGAGACACGGTTCAACCAGTACATGGTTTAACGGCAAGTTCTATGTATTTCTTTTATTTTTCTTTAAGTCAATCGGTAAAAGACAGTTTTTGGTTTTTGATAATTTTGTTTACAAACTTGGTATAAATTCTTTAAAATACAGGCTGTCCATAGAAAAACCTTTACAACTTCAACACGAAATAAAAAAAAAATAATGTAGCAAGTTACTGGAATCGGATTTGGTGCATGATAATTAGTGTGTCTCAGAGTTAGTACGCGGACTTTGTTGAGTTCTCTGGAGGCATGGGAGTCCTCGGATCCGAAAATCCTTACGTTGTTTCTGCTCAGTAGACCCAACACGTGGAACGTCGCCTCGTCTGTGAACGGGACACGTTCAAGGAAGTCTTCCTCGACGTCAACTCCAGCTGGCACGTGGACATCCAAAGGCTGTGCGACGTGGGGCCAACATCTGGCTGAAGTGCGTGTGGCAACTGCAGTTTGTAAGCGTGCAGTCGCAGGTTCTTGTGATGAACTTCGTGTACAGTTGAACGAGGTAACACCAATTACCTGGCGGTGATGCGAATGGACTTCCCAAGGCTACGGACAAATGCGTCGCGAACACGTTCAACGTCCTTCTTGCTTTTGCTTGGGCGGTCGCTGCCTATTTGCAGCAGGACACTCCAAGTTGTCACAAATTGTCTGTGCCACTTGCGGATTGTTGGTCTTGATAATGGCTTTCTCCCATATTCGGTCCTAAACACACATTGTACACGCGTATCCGACTTTGTTTCGATAAACCAGGATACACGCTTCATGAGCTTCCTCCTGAGGTGTAGCCATTCCGAGTGATTTTTGACGTCAGATATGTCACACCTGCAACATGACACTGCCATGTCAATGATTAAAAAAAATTCGGGTATAATTTTAAGACATACTGATTATCATGCAACAAACCCCATCCCGGTAACTTGCCACATTATTTTTTTTATTGTGTGTTGAAGTTGTAAATGTCTTCGTGGGCATTCTGTATATGTCAAAAGTGAGGTTTGAAAATTTAGGGGTCTCGGTGCCAGCTCTCTCATTAATTATCTACTGGAAAACTCTGAACGCCCGAGAAACATCAATGCTACACGGGCACACAGTAAAAATTTGCTGTCCCTTTTACAAACAATTCTTTGTAAACTAGTTGCCAGAGATTTTCCTGTAACTCTACAGATGATATATTGTGTACTTGAAGCACATTATTTTAGAAAAAAAATACAAAACTATTTGTGTATCTCAATTTTTATAATATATTTAATGTAAACTTAGCTTGTTTGTTAAAATTCAACTTAAGTTTTTACACATTTCACATTAAGATTGTGTAAAAATTTCTCTAATTTATTCGTAGCGTTACAAAAATATTTTTGCCAACTGGTTTTCAAAGAAATCTTTGTGCAAATATAAAAACAATTCTACAGTCCACAGAAACGTTTTTTTTTTGTCATCGGCTGCTGTCTGCGTGAGAAGAGTTTCCGTGTTTCAACGACGATTCTGTGTTAGGTAACTTCGGCACTGAACAACTGTGATCGACGGGCAAGCAGTGGACACGTGCCAAGACGTAATTCGACTGACTAAGTAACGTAAACAATAGTATAGCCTTCTGAAAAGAGAATAACTTCCCTGGAAATATGCTGGGGCCGCTGTGGCTGAGCGGTTAGACTGTTTGGCTCTCAACAAGGTGTGAACCGTATTCGATTCCCGGCCGGGTCACTCTCGGATTTTACGCGAGCGGGAATCGTCCCGGACGATGCCTGCTTGTCGGCGGGTTTTCAAGGGGACCTCCCGCTTCACCCACCCTTGCGTTCCGGCGCTGCTCCATTCTCGCCTCGTTTCACCCTCATCGGCTCTCAAGACCTCTTCGTTGAGAGTCGCCCACATCTGTCAACCCGGCTCAACTGGAAATCTTTCCGCGAAATGTCAGGACAGAGTAGATAAGCGCACAGGGGTTCGAAATGGCGTTGCGGTTTTTTTTATGGGCGTACCCTATCGTTGATTGGCTGAGCGAAGCTGCGGGAACGGCCTTGTATTTCATCGATTACGGAATGATGCAACACATTCCCTAATGGCTAGGCTTCTGGTTGACTCCGCATGCTGGAGGAGTCTCGGAGAGATTCCCCCTCTTGTTGAGGAGCCGGGCGGTGAGCAGGGCACTGCTCCGGGGGCGTCCCCGAGATGATGTCAGGGGTGTGGGTAGTGCTNACAAAGGGGCGGTCTTAGGTTCTTGTGATGAACTTCGTGTACAGTTGAACGAGGTAACACCAATTACCTGGCGGTGATGCGAATGGACTTCCCAAGGCTACGGACAAATGCGTCGCGAACACGTTCAACGTCCTTCTTGCTTTTGCTTGGGCGGTCTCTGCCTATTTGCAGCAGGACACTCCAAGTTGTCACAAATTGTCTGTGCCACTTGCGGATTGTTGGTCTTGATAATGGCTTTCTCCCATATTCGGTCCTAAACACACATTGTACACGCGTATCCGACTTTGTTTCGATAAACCAGGATACACGCTTCATGAGCTTCCTCCTGAGGTGTAGCCATTCCGAGTGATTTTTGACGTCAGATATGTCACACCTGCAACATGACAGTGTAATGTCAATGACTAAAAAAAAATTCGGGTATAATTTTAAGACATACTGATTATCATGCAACGAACCCCATCCCGGTATCTTGCCACATTATTTTTTATTGTGTGTTGAAGTTGTAAATGTCTTCATGGGCATTCTGTATATGTCAAAAGTGAGGTTTGAAAATTTAGGGGTCTCTGTGCCAGATCTCTCATCTATTATCTACTGGAAAACTCTGAACGCCCGAGAAAAATCAATGCTACACGGACACACAGTAAAAATTTGCTGTCCCTTTTACAAACAATTCTTTTAAAACTATTTGCCAGAGATTTTCCTGTAATTCTACAAATGACATATTGTATACCTGAAGCACATTATTTTAGAAAACATACAAAAGTACTTGTGTATCTCAATTTTTATAATATATTTAATGTAAACTAATCTTGTTTGTTAAAATTCAACTAATGTTTTACATATTTCACAATAAGATTGTGTGAAAATTTCTCTAATTTATTTGTAGTGTTACAAAAATATTTTTGCTAACTGGTTTCCAAAGAAATCCTTGTGCAAATACAAAAACCATTTTGTAGTGCACAGAAACATTTTTTTGTCATCGGCTGCTGTCTGCGTGAGAAGAGTTTCCGTGTTTCAACGACGANTTTTGTAGTGCACAGAAACATTTTTTTGTCATCGGCTGCTGTCTGCGTGAGAAGAGTTTCCGTGTTTCAACGACGACTCTGTGTTAGGTAACTTCGGCACTGAACAACTGTGATCGACGGGCAAGCAGTGGACACGTGCCAAGACGTAATTCGACTGAATAAGTAACGTAAACAATAGTACAGCCTTCTGAAAAGAGAATACCTTCCCTGTAAATATGCTGGGGCCGCTGTGGCTGAGCGGTTAGACTGCTCGCCTCTCAACAAGGTGTGAACCGAATTCGATTCCCGGCCGGGTCACTCTCAGATTTTACGCGAGCGGTAATCGTCCCGGACAATGCCTGCTTCGGCGGTTTTTCAAGGGGATCTCCCGCTTCACCCACCCTTGCGTTCCGGCGCTGCTCCATTCTCGCCTCGTTTCACCCTCATCGGCTCTCAAGACCTCTTCGTTGAGAGTCGCCCACATCTGTCAACCCGGCTCAACTGGAAATCTTTCCGCGAAATGTCAGGACAGAGTAGATAAGCGCACAGGGGTTCGAAATGGCGTTGCGGTT
>NQII01003635.1:101117-133238 GCA_002778355.1 Clitarchus hookeri | reverse complement strand
CGTGTGTGGCCGGAGCTCGCGTGCTGTTTTAGCTCTACGAACCTACGTGCCTTGTGGTCAGGAGGCGCCAGCATGATTCGCGTTCGGTAGGTCACGAGTTCGAAACCGGCCAGTAACGCTAGGAGGTCTTTCACAGTGATTGTTAATTCCCGTGCCTGCAAATGCTGTTACAGATCCTTAATATGAGTCTTAATCAATTTCTTAACCGGCTTGGCGCCTTTTACATTGACATACTTATTCATTGTGAGACACATTTCATTTGCGGGTTAATGACGAAGGAGAATTGTTTGTATCTACTGAGCGTGCTTCCAAACCAGACTCGTGAACTACAGGCATAATTCCCAGAATCACGTCACACAAACTGTAACGCGAACGTTATTTTACGTTTGTTTTTGTAGCAGAATTGTGTTTTGCATATATTGGACATAGCCCAGCTGAACCAGCACTCACTTAAAGAAAGTTGTTATGAGTCGTTGACCTTTCTTTAAATTGTGCACTGAGCAAAAATTTCTGCTGAATCAAACCAAACTTGTTTGCCCCAACCAAATTAATTGTTTGTTAAGGGCGCTGAAATATTTTGTTATTGAAACCAATTTATTTAGCTGTATTATTTGGTTGTCCTTAATACCAGTTTCGGTTAGTTTAAAAAAAGGAAGTCCGGGCCTACATGATCTAACGCAGATCATGTAGGCCCAGGCTCTACGCCTTGGGAACCTCGGCTAACGTGACTACTGACGAAAATAGTATGCTTTAAATACATACATTTCAAATTCTCAACAACGTCCGCCAATAAATATATCAAGTTCTACAGCTTTTTTTTTTTTTTACTTAAATGTAGAACTTGTTTCATAAGCATGTCCACACCACACACTAACAAACATTGTTACCATCCTTAGCATCACAAAAATACAAACATTTACAAACAAACTCTCGATCTGTATTTTCGAACGGAGGCAGTCAAATGGATAGTCAAACAAATATGCACGGTCGATTTAACAAAATATTTTGTAGACTACCGAATTTCGCTTGGGATTTAAACAGAGGTTCTGTTTTCTCAGTTTTTTTTTTTTTTTTCAAATTTTCTTTATTCAAAAAAATATTTTGTTGGGGCAGCTAAATATGTTTTTTTGGCACTTTGCAAAGAAATATTTTGTTGGCTGTTCGCTCCGTGACGGACAAGTTAAATGCGTAGATTCGAAATTACTAACCACGCCAGAAAGATAATTTCAAAACTCGCTAGAAGCTGCTGTTACATGTTTAATGATTAAAGCATTGTGCCCCGACGGCGGCAATTCTCCATGAGTGCCATACAATTTGGGAGGATGACTACGTCACGAAGACGCAAAAATTGGGGTCGGTCTCTGTCCTCAGAAACTAGAAACACGTCTCTGCAGATGCAATTTTCAACAGAATAAATGGTAATACTATAGCTTTAATTCTGCACGACAACAAGTGGATGGACTTGATTTAAGCACAGGCTCTACAACGCAAGTAGAGTTTCTTCCTCCACAGCGTCACTGTTGTTATTTTACTTAATTATATTTTTTTTCCTGTTTTAATTACGTTAAAGCCATTTTATAATACAACTGTGTATATTTAAAGCGAACGCTATCTAAGTTCTGTTATTTACGGTCATTAAACCATTCTATATATAATATATAAAATTCTCCCGTCACAGTGTTAGTCACTGAACTCCTCCGAAACGGCTGGACCGATTTTTATGAAATTTTTTATGTATACTCGGTAGGTCTGAGAATAGATTTATATCTATTTTTTACACCCCTAAGTAATAAGGGTGGCCACCCCCAAACAATTTTTTTTTATTGTTTGAACAAAATTTTTATTTTTTATTTTTTTATGATGTGGCATCAAAAAATACATACCCTCCTAAATTTTCACCCTTCTACCACCAACCCTTATTTTTTTATAGCAAAATTCTCCCGTCACAGTGTTAGTCACTGAACTCCTCCGAAACGGCTGGACCGATTTTTATGAAATTTTTTATGTATACTCGGTAGGTCTGAGAATAGATTTATATCAATTTTTTACACCCCTAAGTAATAAGGGTAGCCACCCCCAAACAATTTTATTTTATTGTTTGAACAAAATTTTTATTTTTTATTTTTTTATGATGTGGCATAAAAAAATACATACCCTCCTAAATTTTCACTCTTCTACCACAAACCCGTATTTTTTTTATAGCGATATTAGTATTTAATAAATTTTACCCTAGGCCGATAACTGATCAATTATCATCGATCATTTATCGATCTAGGTTACAATTTATTCCCACCAGGTGTCTCCCAGTGACACAGCAAAACAACGTTTGCCGGGTCAGCTAGTTAGTTATAAATTTCTTAGATTGAATAGGTTTCGTATTTGTAATCATAATGTTTAATTTATTTTGAAAGTAAGTGTGTTTGGGAAATTTTTTACCGGTTTCGCTGGCAGAAAAAAACATTTTATTATTGGGAATAGTGAAATGATAACTGCACAAACGTAATACATANTACCGGTTTCGCTGGCAGAAAAAAACATTTTATTATTGGGAATAGTGAAATGATAACTGCACAAACGTAATACATACTGTGCACAGTATACTCTGCGGTATCACATACTAAAATTTTTAGTCGGGGAAAGTGTGTGTCGTATAACGTACGAAATATGTACGTCAACGGACAACACACAGGAGCAGCGCTCTGACGCAAAGTAAATAAATACACAGAGACGAATGTGCGCGTACCCATTCGCTGATTGGTTGAGCCTTGTGTCTGATTGGCTACCGCGCTCTGCGAAACGCACTCTATTGGTTGAGCCGCCGTCTGGCGAGTAAGTTACCAGGCGCTGATTGGCGAACGACGTGCCGACATGTTCCCGGCCAGTGACGCCAATTACGTGGCGCGTGCGTCTGCTATTGCACCTCTGTATTCTTAGGTACTCTGTGACTCCGACTGGAAATTACGTTTCAGGGATACATGCTCGCTGCTATGTGTTAGGTTACAGTCGCGGATAAACGTAACCGCCAAGGACACGTATACTGAATTTCCGCCGCGAGATTCCACCTGCAGTGTACTAGTAAAGAGGGGTAGTGGCCGCTTGGGTGAAGCCGAATCAGCGCTATTTATTGCCGTGTACATCACACTTCTATGGCTCACCCGCATTATTCATAGTATTACGATGGATGCCCGAGGGGCGTATCTGAGTTCGTGAAGGACGGAGGTCTTAATAAAAATGGAATAGCTAAATTTNTTACGATGGATGCCCGAGGGGCGTATCTGAGTTCGTGAAGGACGGAGGTCTTAATAAAAATGGAATAGCTAAATTTGATTTCTAATTTATTCACACAGGTATTATTTACAGCTTTAAATTATCTGTCTCCTATATTACTGTTTTTTTTTTCACTGTGAGCGCAATATTGAATGTCTATTTCAACTCTGATTAACGTACTTCTTAACGTCTCTGTTTGGTTACGGTCAATTAACTCATACTCATCATTAACGCATGTTCAGTATATATGTTGCCATCATTTGTAATGTCTTTCACCCACGCATCCAGTCCAATAGTCCAGCCTGCCAGTCGCACTCTTTCGCTGCTCTGATGTCCGCAGTCACAGGTTTTCTTCCCTCTGGTCACTGCTCTCGCCGAGCACATCTCTCCTCGCTCGTCGTCCTTCGCTCGATGCTCCAGCCACTCAATCTTAATCAAATCACTCCACTCATCAACAACAACAACTCCNATTACGATGGATGCCCGAGGGGCGTATCTGAGTTCGTGAAGGACGGAGGTCTTAATAAAAATGGAATAGCTAAATTTTATTTCTAATTTATTCACACAGGTATTATTTACAGCTTTAAATTATCTGTCTCCTATATTACTGTCTTTTTTTTTTCACTGTGAGCGCAATATTGAATGTCTATTTCAACTCTGATTAACGTACTTCTTAATGTCTCTGTTTGGTTATGGTCAATTAACTCATACTCATCACTAACGCATGTTCAGTATATCTGTTGCCATCATTTGTAATGTCTTTCACCCACGCATCCAGTCCATTAGTCCAGCCTGCCAGTCGCACTCTTTAGCTGCTCTGATGTCCGCAGTCGCAGGTTTTCTTCCCTCTGGTCACTGCTCTCGCCGAGCGCATCTCTCCTCGCTCGTCGTCCTTCGCTCGATGCTCCAGCCACTCAATCTTAATCAAATCGCTCCACTCATCAACAACAACAACTCCCGATCCGGAGACTTGTCGCACTGTTATATCAGTCGCCCTGACCATCTGGAAGGTTCAACGCACTCCGAGTCACGCTGAGAGAAACAAGGTCAGTAGTCCAAAGTATTCTTCAGGTACACGCAGAAATCCTATCCGCTGAAGGTCAGGAGCCGCCAAAGGGTTATCGCGGCAGAATGCCTTCATAACTCAAAATGCTGGTAGAATTATCGCTCGCCTGTCATTAAAACATCCCTTAGTGATTCGCCGCCACGCTGTGATATCACTACTCTGTCCACCTCTTCCGCCCGCTCGCGCCGGCCGGGCCAAGGTCAGCGGCGTATATCAGCGACAGGTGACAATATGTGTGATACACAGCAGAATCATGTTTTAATTAGGTCTGTTTCTGTTCAGGTTACTAATAATATAGTAAATACTATATTTTATATATTTTATAGTACTGTATATAATATAAAACATATATTATAATATTGTCTATATCATGTATAATATTGTTTATATGTATATATTATATGTAATATTATATAAACAATATATCATGTATAAATTATAATATTGCTTATATAATACATGAAACAAAAATAGCAAAGGAGTCTGCGGTAAAACACAGTAATTCGTCATTATGCATTGCGCATAATTATTTACTATAAATTCTGTAATATAAAATGGAAGTCTTTACCAAAATCTGGAATGTGAAAATTCATAAACACTTTTCCGAAAGTTTATTAATTNGTGATACACAGCAGAATCATGTTTTAATTAGGTCTGTTTCTGTTCAGGTTACTAATAATATAGTAAATACTATATTATATATTATATAGTATTGTATATAATATAAAACATATATTATAATATTGTCTATATCATGTATAATATTGTATATATGTATATATTATATGTAATATTATAAAAACAATATATCATGTATAAATGATAATATTGCTTATATAATACATGAAACAAAAATAGCAAAGGAGTCTGCGGTAAAACACAGTAATTCGTCATTATGCATTGCGCATAATTATTTACTATAAATTCTTTAATATAAAATGGAAGTCTTTACCAAAATCTGGAATGTGAAAATTCATAAACACTTTTCCGAAAGTTTATTAATTTTTCATGTAGTTACCATAAAAACTTGGCAGGTTCGAAATCTCGCTAATGAAAGGTACCTACCAACTTCACTACAAAGTATAAAAGAAAAATTTAACCATTTTCATTTACCTCATGCCACCATACTTTAGTGTGATAAATATTTCTTAATTGCATTACATTTTCCTGCATGCAGTTTAACTAGCTTCATACTAGGTGCGCAGTTAAAGCGGTCCCACCCGCAAGTACACAGCACACTGAAACCACGGCGGTCTGGCACACCGTCGATGGTGTTTCCGGCAGTCTCAGCTGCACGAAACAGCCCTCGTTGCTACATTATCTCAGCCGGACTAAGGTTACTTCTACTAAGGTTAGGAACAAAACGAGTGTTTCTACGGGAAAGTTTGGCATTGGGAAAATTTCCGCCGCCAGGTGTGCAGTGTTCCAAAGAGGTCAATTATAATTAAAATTTTAAGCTACTTGAATAATAAGAAGGATAATATCACTTTGCTACCAAGTTATTTAATAATTGATTGATAATTATTGAAATTATTTGGTTTGTTTTTTAACGTATAAAATAGAGAAAATCCGGTACACATGCGACACTAGCTCTTACCTGGTGGCGATAAACTTAAGTTGCCAAACTAAAAGCATTGATTTTCCCAACCTGAGTAGAATAAACCTTAGTCGAACAGACGCACCACCGAGGCAGCCGCTCGCGTTCCGAACGTTCTTTTCCACGGTCTTCCTTTTACTGCCATTGTTTCTTTATTTTCGTTCCCTGAGCAGATCTGGATTCCTTCACGCAGCCCCCTTCTCTTCACCCCTGTCACTAATCTTCAATATATTGCCTCTCAGATTCCAGAATCCCTCACTCCGCTGTGTCGCCTGGGGGAGGCAGATCGGAAGTAACTCAGTATTTTTCTTTTTTTCAAGTAAGATGCTTTACTTCCGACGTTAACGTGATTTATTAAAACAGACGTACAATTCAGTAAAGCGAAATTTCTTTTTCGAAAGGACANTTCTTATCAAATCCTCGTCTGTAAACACTGGCAATACAGCTCAGTAAAGGCGATCAACATGATTTATATACACATTTAATATGTGAAGAATGTATTCAAAGATCGGAAACTGTTGCCTGAAAGATTTCTTATAAATAGAGAGCTGAATAATTCGCGGATTCATTTAGAGACATGCTAGATTTCAAAACACGTGTGTTTATATAAATTCAGCAATTGGTCCACACGGTGTTTGACACCTCCTGGAGAACCCTGGCCCAATCGTCACCTTCCACTGCGACTGCAGACAAGCAATATGCAGTTAACATTTGCATTTTTGTACATAAGACTGTAGAGTCTAGCCTGCAGGTCATTGAACACGCGAATTTTTCAGGTCTCTACTTATAAATGACACTACCTAACCATAGCCCTAATGTAACTGGATAACACAGTGACCTTGTCATTATTTGGAATTCGCTCGCCTCCCACCATGGCGATCCGGGTTCGATCCCCGGCGGGTTCACTCCCGGATCCTCGCATGTGGGAATCGTGCTGGACGATGCCGCTTGCCGGCGGGTTTTCTCGGGGTACTCGCGTTTCCCCCGCCCTTGCATTGCATTCAAGCGCCGCTCCATTCTAGGGTCTCATTTCTGTCATGCCCGGGGATGACGGTCACCTACGGGTGCCAGCTGGAAAGACCGTCACTCGGNACTCGCGTTTCCCCCGCCCTTGCATTGCATTCAAGCGCCGCTCCATTCTAGGGTTTCACTTCTGTCATGCCCGGGGATGACGGTCACCTACGGGTGCCAGCTGGAAAGACCGTCACTCGGAGGGTGTTGCCTCGCCCTGGGTACACTCCCCACACGCCATTATTATTATTATTTGGTCTGTTCTGTACACTGCGAATCACAATAACAAAACGCTCTTACCTGTGGGTAAATTATTCGCAAACCGTCTTACTGGTCTAGGTCATGATTGGCTCGTAACTGTAGNCAAACGCTCTTACCTGTGGGTAAATTATTCGCAAACCGTCTTACTGGTCTAGGTCATGATTGGCTCGTAACTGTAGCCGTACGTATAGCCTTGAGCTCATTGGCTGTGACAACGAAACACGTTTTGTATCGACTTAAGTACAGCATACATCATAAACTTTTTTGTTGACAACGCCTGAATCTGTAAATTAAAGAAGGTCTGAAGTGGTTAAGAAACATTTAACGTCCAAAGGATGGTCTCCGTTTTTCTGTATCCCTCCGCAGTACGCATTTTTAAAAATAAAAATGGCTAAAATTAAAGTTAAAAAAAAAATTTTTTTTTANCCAAAGGATGGTCTCCGTTTTTCTGTATCCCTCCGCAGTACGCATTTTTAAAAATAAAAATGGCTAAAATTAAAGTTTTAAAATTTTTTTTTNTTTTTTTAATGAAAATTCTGGCTGAAAATAACAAGAACAGTTTAAGGACACGCAGAACACATTTATTTTCGCTTTGATAGGATAACATAAAATGACAGGGCGATAACCGGAAGTCCCACAGAGGAAAATTATCCAGGGAAAGACTTCACGCCAACACACGTGTTGTGCGTTTAGGTCGTGCACGAGGTAGGGTTGCCCTAAGAGACACTTCCGGTGAATCGTCAGAAGACATCTGGCACCCAGTGCAATGGCCAAGGGAAACTATTATAAGTAGGGCCAGTGACTTTCCGCGTAAAAATCGAAGCACGCAGTAGACTTCAATACTATATACACGCCTCAGCTGTTGCTGTACCGCCATTGGCTGCTGGTGCCGTGTCCGTCTTTAACCAAGCCACTCATGACTAAGTAACTCCGACGCTGAACCTTCGTGATTCGTGTGCAAACTGTTAACATGGGCCAGAACATTTTTTTGGGCAATCAGATAAACTGGACGACCCTACAGTGCTTTGGACTGTATCTTGTCTCGAAATATTGTCACGAAATATCACTTCCCCTAGTTATAAGAGTAACGGTTTTAAATATAATCTGTAGTGTGCGATGGTCAGTACTATTGAGGTTTATTCTACTTAGATTGGCAAGATCTCAAAACTTTTAGTTCGGTAACTAAAACTTTTCGCCGCCAGGGTGCACTGTTGTCGCACGTGTGCCGGATATTTAGGTGTTGTGCGTAAGCAAACTGAATAATTGCTTTTCTCATACAATAAATACAACTGCGTAAAATCTACCGAACTTTTATTGTGCTAGTCCCCACGTAAAAAACCAAATCTGTTCTTCGCACTACAGCAGAGCTATAACGAAATATATACACATAGTTAAATATTCTGTCGTAAATTGGATTAAGCAGAACGTTGGCTTACAAAATTACGTATTTTATTTAAGTATCACAACTGAATAGAAAAATATAATAGCGGAATGGTTAAAAATATATGCGCAGTTTTCATAAACGAAAGGAGAAAAGTACAAAATTCCTATTGATGACACCTTTTTTTTTTTTTTTTTTTTTTTTTTNAATCTGTTCTTCGCACTACAGCAGAGCTATAACGAAATATATACACATAGTTAAATATTCTGTCGTAAATTGGATTTAGCAGAACGTTGGCTTACAAAATTACGTATTTTATTTAAGTATCACAACTGAATAGAAAAATATAATAGCGGAATGGTTAAAAATATATGCGCAGTTTTCATAAACGAAAGGAGAAAAGTACAAAATTCATTTTGATGACACCTTTTTTTTTTTCGCGTTTAAATTCATAAAGTTTTCGCATTGAATTAATCTTGCTTGTCGACATGAATGCCAACTTTCTGGATCAAGTTCCGGCACTCATTTTGTTTTTTTTTTCGGAGCAAAGCTTCTCAACACACTTGCGATCGTTTAACGATAAGTTAGGATTTTTTATTGCATGGTTCGCCTGCATGTCAATTGGTGTTTTCATGAATGGGTGTGAATGTGAGGATTGCTTTATAGATATATGTATATTGCACTGAACTGGCAAATTTATGAAATTAAAAACGTTTCTTTAACCAAAAGAGTCTGCGTTTGGAAGAAAAAGAGTNTGCACTGAACTGGCAAATTTATGAAATTAAAAACGTTTCTTTAACCAAAAGAGTCTGCGTTTGGAAGAAAAAGAGTTTATAGGAATATTAGTTTCTAAATCCCACTTTCGCTGAATAAAATCTGACTATCTCCTTGGGTATACATAATCACCGGTTGGTTGTCCTTGACATCTGATCGTGACGTCTTAGCCTGCTCAACCAAATACAACCCATTNTGCACTGAACTGGCAAATTTATGAAATTAAAAACGTTTCTTTAACCAAAAGAGTCTGCGTTTGGAAGAAAAAGAGTCTAAAGGAATATTAGTTTCTAAATCCCACTTTCGCTGAATAAAATCTGACTATCTCCTTGGGCATACATAATCACCGGTTGGTTGTCCTTGACATCTGATCGTGACGTCTTAGCCTGCTCAACCAAATACAACCCATTNCATACATAATCACCGGTTGGTTGTCCTTGACATCTGATCGTGACGTCTTAGCCTGCTCAACCAAATACAACCCATTTTTCAACTTCATTGGCCGTCAGACTGAAGCTTAGTTGTGAGTACGTGGCAACAAAAAAATATTCTAAAGAAACGCAGAGTTATTTGACGAGCCTTCATCCTCCTTTGCGCTTTTCTTCTCTGGTCCTTTCCTTTCAATGCGGATTCTTCCTGAAACTCGCAGCTTTCAATAAGCATTTGAAATGCACAGTATTTGTTTTCTTTTTCTTACTCACCTCCTACTTTTCGTTTTACGTTTTATCAACATCTTGATCAAGACGAGCCCTCTTCATGCGTCACACTCCCTAATTAGCTTTCCGTCTTTTTTTTTAAAACGCCGGTTTTCTTTCCCTGCGTCAGATTTCTTCTCAAAGAACGTGGCGCAAGAGTAATGAAAGGGAAGCGATATCAGTTTCGCAGTCTTGTCGTCACAGCTTTTCAGTCGATAATCTCGTGTATCGAGAGCTGGAAATCGAATACTTAACATCACGTGTAGCTGATCAAAGTTGTGGCAATTCATTCCGAAGTAGATATGACGAAAGTGTGCGTAGGATTACAGCGCAAATCCCAAGGAAAACGCTAAATACCTTTCCTATAACTTTAATTANTATGACGAAAGTGTGCGTAGGATTACAGCGCAAATCCCAAGGAAAACGCTAAATACCTTTCCTATAACTTTAATTATGTATAGGTATATAATTATGCAAAGAAAAGTTTTTTTAAATTATTTTTTTATAGTTATGTATATATAAATATGAGAATATAAAATTATTTTTAATTTCTATATTTAAATATATGCATANTATGACGAAAGTGTGCGTAGGATTACAGCGCAAATCCCAAGGAAAACGCTAAATACCTTTCCTATAACTTTAATTACGTATAGGTATATAATTATGCAAAGAAAAGTTTTTTAAATTATTTTTTTTATAGTTATGTATATATAAATATGAGAATATAAAATTATTTTTAATTTCTATATTTAAATATATGCATATGCTTACAATCATATTTAATTAACATATAGTTATTTAAGTTTACGCGGGTTTTCTCCTAGGGCGAACGAGTATGTGGGTTTTCTCAGAGTGCTCCCATATTTTTTACATATACATTTTATGGTGGAAGGCCTTTTATGGGCACAAACTAGCCTCTTTGCTGTTAAAATAACTGCATTCGTATAGAAAAATAATGAGAGTTGACGTTCTAACAGCGAGAGGTAAGTATCGATTTGGAAGCGCTCTCTCGTCATACCACATAGTTGAATTGTGAATACGAAGGCCTGCCTTTGTCCTCAACGACAATGGAGCCGCAACCTACAACATCGTTAACTGGTGGTCGCCAGTGCCGATTCTGCGATCGAGTTTTCCCCTATGGTTAAAATACTCGTCGGCATGAGCGAACGGTCTGTACGAAGAGTCCTTTTCGCGTGATGAAGCATTACGACATTGTTCTCATGCAGTTTGTGCAAGGCGATACATTGAAAGAACGTACCGAGATCTGCGAGGATTCGTCTACTGGGAGTCAGCAAGTGTTGCCGGCAATACCTCTCGCTGCATCGATAAGTACTGGTTCGACAGGTGATTATGATGAGACAGTTAGTGCTGAAGACGGAATGAGTGCAGTAGAGGCGGTTTGTGTGGAACGTACACTTGCAAGACTTTCGTGTGAAGTCGACGAACTTCAAAATAAACGGCCGTCGGCTCTAAATACTGACGAGCATACAACTCATGCTATAAAGAAGGGTAAATTTAATGTGGAATACAAAACAGGAGGTGAAGATGACCATGAAGAGGGTATTGATGAAAATGAACATGAAGACAACGATAGTGCTAAAGACGATGATATAAATTTTCTCGATGCACTGACACACCTCCAACACATTTGCTGCAACAAGCGACATGAAGAAGCCAGAAGACGCCAAGAATACTGGCTACCTAATTCCCGGAGACCCGAATGAAGTTGTCGATAGTCTCAGATATGTTATTGACCTTCAAAAAACGTGGGGGTCTCACGCACATTAAAGCTATATCTTCAATCATCATCGTTAAACTGAAGAATCCGGGATATATCGCATGATGTGATGAACAGTTTAGTATGCATAGTATGGTTTTGCATTATAAATATCTGAAATCTGTTTAGCAGCTGCAGATTGCGCGAAACAAAACGAACTTAAACTCACTTAAAGAATGGGAGTGCTCGAAAGGACTGTCTTGTGGGTTTCTGTAACCGCCAAAACATAAGCCTAACAAATTAGAACCTTAAAATAACCCGCACAATGGTTACTGCATATCCGTTCATTATTTGTGAGTTTTATGACGTAATCGTTTAAGTTTAGAATGAGTTAGTCAGTCAGCAGGTTCTTCGACAGTCAAGAAATCTAATAAAAATTGTTGGAATTTGCCATAAATTGGGGCATATTAACCTAGAAATATATTTGAAGATTTAATGAATTCTATGTACAAATGTATGTACATAATGAATATCTGTATATACTGTATTGTTGTTAATNATTTGAAGATTTAATGAATTCTATGTACAAATGTATGTACATAATGAATATCTGTATATACTGTATTGTTGTTAATTTATAACTTTTTAAAGCCCTGGTAACTTTATTATTTGGTTCATTGCGTATCATTCCGTGTTCGGAATAACAATATGTAATATTTCTACAACATCTCACAGGATTTATTTTAACACGCTATCACTTTTTGTTATTGTACCCGATTGACATATCGATTTAGGATCTGTAAAATTAATTAATATAAATTTTTAAAATGCAAAAATTATTTGAAATGAAAATTTGTCATGAAAGTTTAATTACTTTTACATCGAATTAATTAAGAAATAAAATTGCGCAGATAATTTACGTGTTATTTTATATTCTTCATTATATTCTTTAAATCGGAAATCCAAATAAAGCATACACAGCTTACGAATACAGAGAAATATTAACATAATTCTTATTTCAGACAGAAAAAGTTAATTTCTTATTTAATTTAAATACAAAGTGTGCGCGGATTTCATAGAATAGCAATAAAACTGATTTTGTATGCAATTTTTAGCAGTTAAAATACCTTATCTCTAGAAGTTTTAAATATGCAAACAGATTATTCGGAGTTCTAGTAGACTGACGTGCATAGCTTATGTAAATTAAAAATGGCGCAAAAATAAAAACATACATTTCCTTGACTTAATAAATAGAATGTCCCTTGGGGATTATCTGTACGTTGAATCGGCATGTCCATGCTCTAAGACAATTCCATTGACCATGCTGCACTACAACCCAGACTTTGCATTTGCTTGGACCCGTAGTCCTTACTATCTAAATTGTACCAATGTTTGATGCATTTCGCTGACCTATTCAATGGACACGGCAGAAGTACATGTCTAAACGAAATAGCACCAGTGCAATAAAATATACTGTGCTGATTACTGGAAGGAATGAAGCTGAGATAACTTTTACAATAGACCGACGACAATAGAACTGAAAGCAAAGACTCTNCTGATTACTGGAAGGAATGAAGCTGAGATAACTTTTACAATAGACCGACGACAATAGAACTGAAAGCAAAGACTCTTTTTCTAAAAACAATGCTTCCCTTCTCAACGTTCAGCAATAAACTTATCTATGAGCGATGGCTTTAGCTAAGTCGGAAGTCGTTCTGCGAGTGCCGCTTCGAACTTGAAGATGCNCTGATTACTGGAAGGAATGAAGCTGAGATAACTTTTACAATAGACCGACGACAATAGAACTGAAAGCAAAGACTCTATTTCTAAAAACAATGCTTCCCTTCCCAACGTTCAGCTCTAAACTTATCTATGAGCGATGGCTTTAGCTAAGTCGGAAGTCGTTCTGCGAGTGCCGCTTCGAACTTGAAGATGCAAAATAACGCAAAGTAGCAATTTTGCGTTTCATAAAACGGAGTATATTAATCGCACATGTGGTATCTATTAAGCATTTTTTTTCCCACACATAGAACACACATGTTTTGTATAGCTTGGTACATTTTAAATATTCTGTTAACAATTTTGGACTCCATTTACTTATAAGTAGGGGCAGTGATATTTCGCGAAAAGATTTCGAGACAAGATACAGTCCAAAGCACTGTAGGGTCGTCCAGCTTCTTTGATTGGCTAAAAAAATGTTCTGGCCCGTGTTAACCGTTTGCGCACGAATCATGAAGTTGAAGTCTACTTTGTGCTCCGATTTTTACGCGAAAAGTCACGGGCCCTACTTATAAGTAATCAAGGCTCAAATCACGTGAAATTACAGTGTTTTTAAGAAGCCTATAAATTGTTTTTAATAATTAATTATTTTAATCTCATATAATTTTTTTGCATTATCGAATGGTTGCCACGTTGGTGTAATTTTCTAGACTCGGTTAAGCTTTGTTTGCATGAGGCGGAGGAATATCCCGGAAGTAGAACTTTAGCCGGTCTTCAGAATAGTCGGACGTAACCGTGAATGGACTATAGAATGAACGTCGACATGTTAGTCGTAACAGAACGTTATAAGACGAACACGCGACTCTGACGGAAATGGCAGCGAGCAGAAAGAAGAAAATGGCGACAGCTTTCCAAAGCTCTCGCGCTATTCTCCCCAAATGCAACCTCAAGTCGAGCGCGTCAATTGCTCGGCTGTCAGTTGATCGCAGTTGTTGTTCCGCAGTGTTCGGACGCTGCCTTTGTTAGCGATTCGGTTTGGAAACGTAATTACAGCGGGGAGCGAGGGTTCTACAGACAGTCGACGTGGAGGAGAAGAGAATGGAGAGCCCCATCAGCGTGGCCCGAAAGCTTTCCTCTGTCAGGGCACCCTCCCCCTCCACCGCCCCTCCCCGATTCACCGAGGGCTGTGAGTGGCGCCTTCCGTTCGTTCCCGAGGGCGGTCAGGTGAGAGAGAGAGCTCTAACCTGCTACGGCAGTGCTTCTCAAACTCTGCTCTACCACGGGCCACTAGGTGTAGAATTTCAACCTTACTCTGCTGACAACCCACCCGACACCTCTTCGTCGAAGTACCAAAACATATAAATATTAAAGAAACAACTCATTCAAAAGTGTTGTTTTTAAAATCTTATATAAATTAATTTACATAAAAAAACAAAAAAAAACAAGTTGATAAAAAAAGTATTGTCACAATTCTTAAAACACCAAATAGTATTAACCGCGAATTAATTTTACTTGGTACACTGGGGGTAACTTGGGGAACTTATTTTGCGCACGCAACAACCCTGAGTAAAATCATTACTTCCAGAAAACAACTGCAAAATTCTTCTTCATGGACAAAAAAATTTTCATTTGTCCCAAATAACCCCTAGTGTCCCAAGTATATCCAGTTGGCGGTACATCAATGAACACAACGTTGACAACATTGAACGGTATGGAAAAATCGCAATATCGAGATTTTATAAGTGGGCATCTCATATCAGTGGAAGCATCTCATGGGACATTCAAGACATTATTGCGGACAACTTGGGACCTGACCATGGCCGCGGTTTGAGAACCATAGTGTTAAGGTGGACGTTAAGGGGGACGTTCATAACAATTCGCAGTAGATGAAAGAAGAGTGAATGTTGAGAGACGACCCGCTACACGGCGTGAGGGAGGAAGTCGTTGGTAGGCATCGCGAAGGCAACAGAATTAGAATAACAAGCTTCTCGTTCAAATGACAAGTGAAAACTTGCTTAGACTTTAGGTTTGCTTGACAACGTGTTGTTTCTTGTAGAGCGTAACAAATGGACTTGGGAAGTCCAGCTCTGTTGGCTTTACGATCTCGAAAAGATGAAACTTAAAACCAAAGAGGAATCAGTCACATGTTAGACAGAGAGTTTGTTTGAAGGAAATTTTCATGTCGATATAATGAGCCACGCTCGTGGTTATATTGTCTTCTCTAAATAAAGAAACGGCAAAGAAATGTTATCTGAAAAAAAAAATTAACCCATCAATGAATATTCATAAAAATTAGTTATTTTTTATTAATTGTTTGAAATATAACATTTATATAAAGGCCATGGCTTATTTGAGGGATATGTATATAGGATATGTTCCTAGGTGGTATACTGTGTAACTTAATTAGGAAAACTCACATTCACACGAAGTTTGTAAAACTAACTTACAGACGTCTGAACTTCATTTCTACGTTTTGTGTTGTGTAACGGTGATTTCGTAAAAGGAACGTAAATGCTAAGTCAAATGATCTTTTAGAGCAGGAGCAAATTTTTATTTTCTTTGGAGCGTTTCCAGGTCTCCGATTTATGTTGGTTGGCCAGAGGTGGAGCTGCGGCATGCTAACTGCATACGGCTATAAACTTACAACTTACGCCGTTACACATATCCATGGCTTATACGGGATTCAAACTCTGCCGAGGGAACGAGAGTGGTAGAGAGGGTATCAGGCTATTATAGACATCGTTAGGAAATGGAATAGTTCAAAATATCAGGAACGCGGGATCTCGTAGACGAGAGGTCAACGGACGTTAATTTTACATTTAAACTTCGCGCATGAAATAGAATATGGAGGCAGAGACGGCAGAAATCAGGGCTTCGGGGTGAGTCCATTCCGAGGCAGGGGTGTGTAGTACACTACCTGTCCATGCACTTGCAAGTTGCTAGTAGTGTTGCCAACCACTAACATACAACATGAGCAGTCAGCTGTCAGTAACACGCCCTCTTGGCTTTCACAGAACAGCTATATTTTAATTACGTTTTTATAAAATATGCAATTCATAATTTTTTTTAAATTTCATAAATTCCTAAATTTTTATTTCAAATTTTTTCCTGTCTTATATTCTCGACGTATGTTTACACTTTACTTTAACCTACCGCCCCGCCGCCTTACACCGCGCGTTTATCACGAAACAAAGGAAGAAATGAAAAAATGTTGTGTGTGCACAAATATTTTAATATTATGGGGACTTAAAGGATGCAGTTAATAATTTAAAACATTACATTTGACATAAACATTACAAAATATCGTCGGAAATATGAATTGCTTAAATCGTACTGTGAAACGATTGGCCAGCCAATGGAGTTGACTTCGTCACAGGGCATGATGATCTCTGCAGCCGTCTTGGAAGGATGCATACGGGCTGGTATTCCCAGCCGTGTTTACACGCGAACCAGCATTATTCTATTTTATTTTTGTTCACTGTAACTATGTGAGAAAACAGGGAATTCCATTTCTCGTTAGACTGGATCACACGTGATTAAATTATTTTACAAATTTTTTGACAATCCTGCAATGATTATGAAACATATTTTTTTGTGTTGTTGAAAAGTGATTTTAAGTCAAGCATTTCAATCAACAAATTTACGAAAATATATGTCTCTGGTTTCAATAATTGATTGCGCGTGTAAGTAGACACTCGTATGAAGACGACAATCAAAGAAACAGTGGCTGAGTCAGTGCTGTCATGTATACACGATTCTTAGAAATAAAAATTGCCTTTCAACTGATATTGTATCTAAGGTTACTTGTTTCTGTCGTTGCATTCGTCGTCAAACCCAGCATATGTCCCACTGAGCTCGATTTAAGCGTTTGCTGTAACAATTACATAACATCGCCTTTTAAAAGCAACCGGAAATATTTGAATGAGTATTGTTACTAAACATATTTTAAAACATTTGAGCGTAACTTTTACTCGAGTCATTTTACAGTAGAAAATTGAGCACGCTTTGGCCACTCAAAAACAGCAAGAAAAAGTAGACTTCTCTGCGAAGCGAATGTGCATACCGAAAGGAGCTGGACAGTTGTATGTTAATTTTAAGAAGAAAAAAAAATACAAATTAATATAAATATACAACACTTTTAATATATCTATCAACACAAGCAACGACTCGGCAGCCTCCACTCAAAGCTAACAGATCAAGAATGCACAGCCAAAGGTTTATGAGAANCTAGGGCAGGTGGTTTTTAGGGTGCACCAGAAATAAGAGTTCACGTCCTCTATCGCACGTAGACAATAACGCAATTTCACGCTACGCGCTAAAATTTCTAAATTGTAAGTTTTTAAATTTTAAATTTCTGTAAAAAGAATGTACAAACATATGTGATGTTTTGGTCTGGTGAGGAGTGAGGCTCGGCGGTCCGGAAGGAAGTGACTGCAAACAATATGTACTCCCCTAATTCTCTTGGTTGCTCTGTCTGTTGCGAGCCTACTCTCTGCTACATACCTACTTGGTATTTGCATAAATTCAAATTAATTGTAATAGAAATCATGAGCATGCAACAAAAATTATATCGAATTAAACAAATTAGATTTTCAGTATCTGTAAAATTTATATACCAACTTTTTTTTGTACGTTTAAGATCATTCGATATATAATAATAATCTCTTAGGGTTTGTTCCCTACAAAAATTTGTCTTTGATAATATCAAAAATCAAAAGTTAATTTGTTTAATAAAAACATAACCCGCTCAATTTAAACACTTAAATAACAGAAATAAATCTTCTTTAATTATTAAAAAGCAACATTACTTTATTTTTGAAAGGAAATATACGAACACTGCATCTCCTGGCAATGCCGTTCATCACGAGCATCCTTCAGTCAGTTCATGCTTCCACCTCGTACTCCATTCCTGGCTAAACAACTCGAAGTTAAGTCAAGCTAATCTACGACAGACGTCCTGAATTTCCTTTAATACTACAATGAAACTCGTGTTGTAGTAGAAGACGATGTGATTCATTTTTGAGTTGTGACACTTTCTCTCAGCTCCCGAAATACCTTTCTCCATTACGTTCTATTTGTACTTTCTTCCTATCTTAATCCTAAGGG
Source organism: Clitarchus hookeri (assembly GCA_002778355.1). NCBI lineage: Eukaryota > Metazoa > Arthropoda > Insecta > Phasmatodea > Phasmatidae > Clitarchus > Clitarchus hookeri. The sequence continues at coordinate 114,641 of NQII01003635.1, read as the reverse complement.
GGCCGAGGTGGTGCAGTGGCTAGAGCACACGCCTCTCACCAAGGCGAACTGGGTTCGATTCCCGGTGGGGTCGCTCCAAGACTCGCTTCGCTTCACCTTCATCGGCTCTCAAGTCCCCGATATTAGGAGCTGCCCAAACATATCCACTCCACTGAATCCCAAGATAATCTTCGATGTCCTCACCCCCTCCCATCACTTGTTCACGTGTGCTACCAGTGATCTGTAGAGTTCTGTGCCATCACTACCCGTTATCGTGCCATGCTCGTTCTTTGGAAAGCCAAGCTGCAGTGAGAAACTTCGATATCCAGTCAGGAAATTTAACATTATTATCTGTACTGATTTGTACAGTGTTGATGAAAACTACAAATTAATAAATCACAGCTTGGCAGAAGTTACACTGACCCGTAATAACGAGGATTTGCTCAAAGCAACTCTAAATATAAAAATAAACTTTCATATCCCGTAGACAATGAACTACTAAAAAGGGATATGTTGCGAACACAAACAAATGGAAATTATATTGTAAACATTAATATATCAATCATAAGAACACGTAAAATATAATGTTCAATTTTCAAGCTAAAAAAAATCCAATAAATATTTTTAATGTCCTGCATAGTTACATCAGTTCCAAAACAGGTTGTAATAAATTTCGCACGAGATACAAAAACCTATACATACACTAAAACACTTAATGTTGAGAAACAGGCGAACTTCTAATGAAACAGTTTACAAATTACAATTATTATATTATCCGTTCAGCCATAGCAGTTTTATGCCATAAGTCAGCCAGGGGTAACCTGGCAACGCACGTACATTCATAAAGCCATGCAAGACCAAGCTTGGGCAGGATTAAAAAAACCACTGTCGAGATACAAAGGCGTGGTAGCGACTAGATCGGTAGCGACACATAATTTACAAACGAATTTGTAGTGAAAATACTCTATAGGAAACATTGGAAGATGAGTAATGGAGAATGTGAATCAAGAAACGTAGCTATATATTGTGATAAAAAAAGTGTGGGTTATTAGAGTGGCATACTTGGGGGGCAGGTATTCTCTATACCCAGCTCGAAGCTAACACCACGATTTGAACACATGTGCTGATTAATAAAAGGTACCGACCGAATAAAAATAGTGGTAACATTTCGTAGATTAATTTCAATGTAGCAGTTACCCTCCGCCCTTAAATGTCTGAGTGACACATCTGTGTACATGCGGTGATTGTAGATTTCTAGAGTTAACATGTTTCTCATCTTTGTTCCATTACTGTTTGAGCGGTGTCAATCTAATGCGCCTTGAAGTTCTGCATGTACATCACGCCACTTTCTCTATGTTCCAGGATCCGCAGCTCAGTGCGATGCGGCAGAAGGAGGACATCGGGCACGAGCTGTAACTACAGCATGGAAATGAAGATAAGTCCGCCACTAGTGGTCCTAGTGGCAATTCTCTGGATGACGGAAGTGGTGCACGATATGAATTATCCCACAGAAGGTGTAACATTCTCCTTCGACACTAGTGACTATGACCAGCAAACGACAAGTGAAACCGTTCCTCTTCATACTGAACAGAAAGAAACAGAAGATTCTCTGGAATCTACATTACTTTCGATATCGGTTGATACAAATTCCGAAAGACCGAAATATGGAAACGAGATACAGGTTAGAAACGATGCTCCTTTTAATGCAGGTAAACAGGTTACTTCATTCATGTTCACTCAGAGAGAGTACAATGTTAGTATACCAGAAAATTCTCCTGCGAAGACAACTGTTATTCCCGACGAAAGGATGGGCATAGTGACCCCGTATAGTGCAAGGAACCTTGAAGTTCAATACAAGATAATCGGTGGGGACCAGGAAGGGTTCTTCAAAGCTGAGCAGAGACAGGTGGGTGACTTCTGCTTTCTCACCATCCGTACAAGAACAGGGAACATGGATGTCTTAAACAGGGAACGGAAGGATCAGTACATACTTGAAGTTTATGCTACTGGGATTCTAAGAGGCAAAATTGTCTTACTGGAGGCGGATGCACGTGTGGTAGTGTCAATCTTGGACACAAATGACCTGAATCCTCTTTTTTATCCCACAGAATATGAAAGTTTGGTGCCAGAGGATACCCCTCTTCACAAGAGTATTCTGCGCGTGTCTGCAGAAGATGCGGACCTCGGTAGAAATGGCGAGATTTATTACAGTTTCTCGCTGCCTACAGATCAGTTTTCCATCCACCCAGTGAGCGGAGTATTGACGTTAACACGCCCTTTGAGCTACGAAGAGAAAGCTTTCCATGAGCTAAACATTGTAGCACAGGACAGAGGCATGGGGCAGCGGCCAAGCTTAGCGAAACCAAGCCTGGCTAAGGTTAAGTTAGGGGTGCAACAGGTAAACTTGCACTCTCCTGAAATATACATAAATCACCTACCCGAGATAATGGAGCCTTCAGCGACTAGAATTTACGCCATTGTACAGGTCGTGGATATAGATAAAGGGGTGCATGGTGAAATACGAAGCGTTGAAATTTTTGATGGGGATCCTAGTGGTCACTTCAGAATCAAACAGGCACAAGAAAATGGATCCCAAATTTACGAATATACCGTAGAAGTTCGACAAGTCTTGGACAGAGAACTTGCTCCACAAGGATATAACCTAACTTTAAAAGCGACTGATAAAGGAATACCTCCCAGATCCACATACAAATCTTTTCCCATTCACATTGTTGAATTTAATGACAATGGTCCCATATTTGATCATGAGATATATGAAGTCGATATCCCAGAGACAGCACCTATCAACACACCTGTGATCAGACTAAAAGCAACAGATTTGAACAAGGGCAAAAATTCTCATGTGTTCTTACATATTGTCGGAGGAAATGAAGGCGAGGAGTTTCACATCAATCCCGATACTGGCATGTTGTATACTTCAGTTAAACTGGATGCGGAAGAAAAATCGCTTTATACTCTTACTGTGTCAGCGATTGACCAAGGTAACTCTGGAACAAGAAAGCAATCTTCTGCTAAAGTCATAATAAGCGTCGTAGATGCGAACGACAATGACCCAGTGTTCGATACAAGTGGGGCTACAGTTTGGGTCAATGAGAACGAGCCTGCTGGGACATCTGTGACAAAGGTTACAGCAAGGGACCGAGACTCCCTCGATAATGCCTACATATCCTACAGCATAGCAAATTTGAACCACGTACCTTTTGAAATTGAACATTTTTCTGGCATTGTTCGCACAACATCTGTGCTGGACTATGAATCCATGAAAAGAGATTATGTTCTACGTATTAGGGCATCAGACTGGGGGGTGCCGTATCGCAGGCAGACAGAGATGCAGCTTAGAGTAAGTTTGAAGGATGTCAATGACAACAGACCCCAGTTTGAGAAGACTGACTGCGAGGGACATTTGTCCCGGTACGCTGCCATTGGCTCAGAAATAATTACCCTGTCGGCTATAGACTTTGATTCTGGCAATATTATTAGTTACCAGATAGAATCTGGGAATGAAGATGGCTGTTTTGCATTAGAATCTACCTCTGGTGTGCTCAGTGTATCGTGTGATCTTTCCGATGTGAAAGTGTCGGAGAGAGAGATAAACGTTACTGCCATGGATGGCACACACTTTTCGGATATCGTGCGGGTTATAATACACTTAGCGAACTATAAGAAGAACAGCTCACCAGCTTGGCTGCTGAATAGTGATACTGGAGTATTCCGCTGTCATGACACAGATGTTGCTCTTCGTCTGACGAAAATGTTGGCGTTGGCCCAAAGCAACAATATGCCTGGCTGGCAAGAAGAGTTCGCCATGATGCCTAGTAGGTACGGCGAGAATTTGCACTCTCCGCAATTCATAGACTTTCCTGCCGAGATACGCGTCAATGAATCAGCTGCCCTCGGTACCATAATAGTCACTATGCAAGCCATGGATCGCGACCATGGTTACAACGGAGACCTCGTGTTCGGGATTTCGGGGGGAGACCAGGATTCCATGTTCTTCCTCGAACCACACACAGGGGAACTGAAGGTCGTAGGATACCTCGACAGAGAAACTGAACCAGAATACTCTCTGAACATAAGTGTCTACGACCTGGGATTGCCACAGAAATCCTCTTCACGATTCTTAATGGTCACAGTTTTGGATGTTAACGACAACCCCCCGAAGTTCGATAGATCACTGGCGAGCTTCCGAGTTAGCGAGAACGCAAGCAATGCTACTCACTTATTCCAGTTCAATGCTACCGACCTCGATGCCGAGGAAAATGGCAGAGTTGCCTACTCCTTGATGACTCCGACGGAGGACTTTGCAGTGGACGAGTCGTCCGGAGTGCTGTACATATGCTCTCCGCTGGATCGTGAAAGGCAGGAGGTTTACGAGCTGACGATAAGGGCATCGGACAGCGGCAGCGAGCCACTGCACGACGACATGAGCGTCCAGATCAGCGTGGACGATGTGAACGACAACGCGCCAGCCTTCGCGCTGCCGGCTCACGCAGTGAAGGTGCACGAGGACCTGCCACGGGGCAGCCTGGTGGCCGTGGTGGATGCCAGAGACCCCGACCTGGGTCCCGGTGNATCATAAATCTGAGGTGAGAAATTAATCAGCATTTTCATATTTGTGTTATATCTTTAATGTCACGCAAATTTAATTAAATTTCATTTCCAATAGGATAACGTTATTTATTGAATTACTGTTTTTTATCGGTGTTTGTGTCCATTTTGTTAATNTCCCCGCCTCTCTCCGCGGAGGCCGCGCTCGTCGTCGAGGTCGTCGATGTGGACGAGAACTACCACACACCCGCCTTCCACGACTTCGTCGTCACGGCATCCGTGGCGGAGAACCAGCCGGTCGGCACGCTCGTGACGACTGTTCACGCCATAGATGCAGATACAGCTGAAGACGACTCTCGCGTTGGCTACTTCATCACTGGTGGGGATGGCCTGGGACTCTTCTCCATCGACAATGAAGGTAGGAGACCTCTTTTAACTTATGTTATCTTTTGATAACAGGTGGTTCGTGGAAATACTGATTTGAGAAAGAGTCTGCATGCCAGTAACACAATCTAATGTCTTCCATATGAGTTATTTCATCATAAATCTGAGGTGAGAAATTAATCAGCATTTTCATATTTGTGTTATATCTTTAATGTCACGCAAATTTAATTTAATTTCATTTCCAATAGGATAACGTTATTTATTGAATTACTGTTTTTTATCGGTGTTTGTGTCCATTTTGTTAATTATGAACGTGCCATTTTCGAATTTTAGTGTTTTTTTAATTTACCCGTTAAATATTAAGAAGTCATTTACTTTAAGGGCGCTGCCTACCGACAGGCAGCTGCGGAACTTAAATAAGAAATCCTATGTTAGTAAAATTTCGCATTGGTGCGTTAATTGTAAAGATAGACATTTTAAACGAAATGTATTTCCCACGAATTTTTTAGGAGAATGTCCCTCAAAGCGTATATTTTCAAGAGAGATAGGCAGTTTGTAGTATTTTTGTAGAACATAAACTGTTACTTTTTTTTTTTGCAAACAGTCTGTACATGTTAGGGAAACATCTCCGCTTTTGACCCAACGCAGAGATTTAGTGTATTCAAACATGTATTTTGTTAGATGAACAAAATTAATTTTGTTGCTTTTCCAGTTTTGTCTAATGAAATAAGTATTTTGTTGGGTCAACTATTTATATTTTTGATCCTGTACAATGTAATGTTTTGTTGGCTTTTCCCTCGGTGTATTTATCTAGTAATAATAGCGCTATAATTATTAACTGCAATAGTTTTACAGCTTAATATGCTTGGCTACAGTGGTTCAGTACAAGATAATAATATATCCTATACTTTGTAATTTATATGCATTGTTGTTTACAAATTTTGAAGTGATAGAATTCCAGGTTTATTAATAGATTAATATTTCCAGGTAGTGTTTTTAGGCAGTCTCTTTCCTTATTTTCGAAAATAGACCGCCTGAAAAAAGGCAAAAGAAAAGTGAAAAATCACGTGGTTAGAGAGAAACTGAAATGCCAAAAAGAAAGAGGAAAATCAAGGACAACCTTAAACCACTGCAGCAAAGAGACAGAAAGCGCAACCGTCCTTTAGCTGGCCACGTAAAAAAAAAACTGTTCCATGTGACATTATTTGTAGCTTCTGTGCATTGCATCAGTCTACATTTATGATAGAATTAATTGGAATATTCGTAATTTATTATGGGATATTTTGTTGTTTTAGCTGTCATGAGCAACATTAAGCTACACATTTTACTTGTCCATCGTTTCAAAGTCACATTTGTCCATAAACTGCGAAATCACAGACGAATGTGAAATCGATGAGAATAATCACCCAGGTGAGAAATAGTAATTGAACAATCTAGGAATTCTGCGATGTGACGAAATTTTTTGTTAACAAACAGAAACGTTTGGCACCAAATATTTATATTACTGCGTGTGTTTCCATAGATTTTATGCTCTGTTCATAACGGATTTATCATATTGTTGGATACAAAATATTCGTATTTAATTGGTAACAGACTAGATATCAGATATTTGTTTTTCGGCATAAAGTTTTAATTGCATTATAAAATAATAAGAAAAACAAACTATGTGCTACCCAGTTAAGTATAGAATATTCTCTGTGTGGAATGAGCCAAAATAAAACAACAGCGACTTTGGTAAACATAGAACGGTGAAGTTTCGCCTGCAGGAGAGTGATTCCATGAGTTTTACTATTTATAAGCATAGCTAATAATATGTATTTTGTGATTCTTCAAACCCCAGAGAAAAAAATTACGAATTAAATTTTAATTTTAATCTATTCATCCCTACTTTCATTCATGTTTTTAAGGTATTGCAAGAAAGTAATTTTCTAACCAGTTCATTAATCTTAGCAGGCACACTCTTGATTCGTTATAATACAAAATGAACTGTCGAGTTCATGTTCGCACTTGCTACTTTTCAAGCCATGATGGTGCACGTCCTGGACGGCTATATTTCCAAGTTCGTCACCGCATATTATCTATATGACATAGTGATTTGGTCAGATACCTGGGAGGAGTGTCTAGAACAGTTAGCATTATTATTGGAACGTTTTGCAACCGCAGGCCTCACCTGTGCGAACTACAAGTGTCACGTTGACAAAACAGAGTTAAATTTCTTGGGACACGCAAACGAAACCGGAAATCGCCCTAGTGCAGATCACCTACATCTCATTAATGAGTGGGAACGCGAACAGTTTAGCAAGTTTTTCATACTTACAAATTGGCTCCACCAATAAATTAAGAGGTTTGCCACCATTACCGTGCCTCTCACGTAATTTTTGTCAAAAAAAAAGCCAAGTACCAGTGGACCCAGGCAACCGCCCAGGTGTTCTCAGAAATCAAACATAATTTCCATCAGTGCCCATCTCTCTCACCTGGATCCCACGAGACACCTGTACCTGCAAACTGGCATGAGTCAGGAAGGACTCGGAGCGGTATTATTCCAGCTAGACGATGATGGCGAGCGGTTCATTATTGACTGCATGAGCGCAAAATTCTGCCCTCTAGAGCCCAGACATAATGTAAACGAGCGCGAATTCTTAGCTATCGTTTGGGCCCCAAAACGGTATTGGCAGTTCCTAGAGTACCAACAGTTCACCCTCAGGACCGACAACCGCAGCTTAGTGTGGCTACACAAGATGCGCGAATCCAGTAGTAAACTGATATGCTGGTATATGCTTATGCAGGCATACGATATTCTAGTGGAACATGTACCGGGAGTAGAAAATGAACTGAGAGATGCTCCTCGGGACCAGACGTGTGCGAAAACGACCCTGATGGGTGGGAAGCAATGTTGACCCCCTGTCAATCAGCTTCAGTTCAGTGCCGAAAACCAACTACCACGCCTAGATAAAATGAACCTCAATTCAAACGCAGATAAAAATTTCACCGCACAGCAGTTAGATGTAGATGTCTTACAGGCGTAACAGGTAGCTCCATACGCGGCACGACGGCACCACGAGTGCACACATAGTGTTCAGAAAAACTGGCGCCTTGAAGTACTTCCGCCAGGTGACAGGGACGAGTGGAAAACGTTTGTACCGTCCGAGGTCCGCCGTGCAGTACTTAAGTATGCTCACGACGATCACCTTATCAGCCACCCGGGAGCAGAACAGACACAGCATAAGATCTCCAGTAAATACCACTGGCCGGGTAACACCTGAGAAACATGCAGTTACGAGATGAGACAATGCCAAATTTTAAACAGATTCAAGGCTCGCTGATCAGACAGCACATGTAAACAATCACGGGTGCCAACCGACCCGTTCGACACTGTAGCATTGTATCTCATGGGACCCTATCCACGCAGCACATAAGGAAAAGGTTTCATGGTGGTAGTGACGGATTTCTTTCATCGCTGGACAGAAGCCTATGCCATCAGCAGTGCATGTGCCAACAACATAGCAAAAGTCCTAGAAACTGAGTTTTTCTATCGGTGGGGTTTTCCCTGGGTGCACCTAACTGGTAACGGTACACAATTCACAGGACACCGGTGGCGAGATTTTTGTGAAAGATGAAAAACAGAACACCACACTACCGCCTAGTACCATCTAAGGGCCAGCCCCACTGAGCAGCAGAACCAGGACATAAAAAACTCAGCTCAGAATGCGCGTGGGAAAGGACCATAGCCCTGGTCACATCACTTGCCGGCTGCCCTGTTTTGCCTGCGCAGTCGCGTGAACGCCGATACAGGGTAAACTCCAGCCGAAATACTGCAAGGACGTAATGTAGCTCGCCCTGAAGAGCTAGTCCGCGCAGCAAACCAGCCTGAGAACGCCGACCGACAAGCCAGGCAACGGGCAGCAATACAGCAGGTATGAGAAAAACAACAACGGCAAGTTCACACCTTGATAACCACCACCCAATGACCACCGAAGGAGCTACATGTGGGCGAAGTTGTTTAAGTTCGCGAGCACCCACAATCAGCACGCAATAATAATTTTTGTGCGGGCCTAGCAGCGAAGTGAATCGAACCTTATCTCATCGCTGCCAAACTGAGGGAGAGCATCTACACTGTCAAAGTTCAGCGCCCAGCGAACCACCAAGCTCCATCGTGATGACATCACGGTGACAGGCGACATAGTGGACGACGAGCCACCTCCCCTTACCATACTCTACAACTTGACCTTGCTGCCTCGAAAGTAGAAGGACACTGCCTCGATGCCCGGCGCACAGGCGCCCGACAGGGATCGAGTGAGCTCAGCAGAAGTAGCGTCCATGTCAAGCACAAGTCTGCACAGACAGGACCAACAGCCAGAGGTAATTCGGGACACGTCAACCATGCAGCAGAGAAAGTTCGCCTTAAGACACCTCTGCTGCCAGTCTGCATGGCACTTCAGCCGTCCCTTCAGCAGACATCGCTCAACCCCCTCATGACTGCACTCTTGCCCGGCATTCCGACGACCAATAGGGAAGTGGTGTCAGTCATCGAGGAGGTCCGGGGAGATGCACCGGTCAGCGTAGCACCCTCGCCACCAGCATTGCAGCTGCACTACTATCCCCACCCATACTGACGCCAGAAACACCGTGGGACAGCGACGGCATGACAGTGATGCCCGGGCGTTCTTCTTCGACGACCACAGCACCACCGGCGCCTAACACAGCACTACCATTGCAGCGGCAGCAGCGTGGCCGCGCCGCACAAGCCCCAGCGAGATGCCATGATGCAACGACGCTGGTGTCCCGACGCCGACCAACACCGACACCAGCTGCCGCCATGCCCCTAGCATGGGCTGTCTTGCTGCCAGACACTGTAGACCCCTGACGAGCGCGGGGTGGAAAGGGCTCCCACAGAAGCGGGGCGTTTGACGACGACCACTGCTTCCCCCAGAGCCCTTGTCGACCTGCGCACACCATCTAGCGGAGCAGGTAGGTACTATCCAGTCAAGGTACGGGCCGCATGCCGTGCTACTGAAGGCCACGCGACCAACTTTGTTCTACCAGATACAGTGCAACAACTTTACATGCCACATGGCGTAACTTTGTGCTAAGCATATAAACTGACATAATCTTTCCTTGTTAGTTACTAGCGTAATTAATGATCAGCCAGGAAATGAATGTAGCAAAATCCCTGCATAAATAACACAATACCAGGGGTGCAGATTTCCGACCACGTGGTCGCTGTGAACTGAGAAATGCCATAACTATTTGAAAACTATTTAGTTCATCGAGCAATGTATAATAAAGTAACACAGCAGTAATTGAATATCCTAATTATCAGTGCTATGCATAATAAATTAGGCACAAGTGTCTTGACTCCAGCAGTGATTACTTGAACTGTAACTGACCCACATAAAATTTTCTGTGGCAAATTAACATAAATTTAAATAACAATCAATTAATGCAAAGTCATTTTCCATGTGTTCCAAAGTGTTCTGTGTATGTATTTCATTTTCAAGCAACAACGATGACTATTTAAAACAATTTTTAAAATGCTATATAAATTATTGCTACTTAATATTTACCAGTTTTGTGTATGATAATGTAAACCTAAAGTCAGGTTTCATAATGTGCAATGTATTTCTCAATGTTCCATTTCATCCATCTCATTTTTGTCAAGGGATATTCTGTTTTGGCGGGTGGTGGTCAACTCCCGTTACCTCCGCCTTGCCTCCTCCTANGGGGGGGGGGGGGGGGGGGGGGGGAAGAAACTTTTGAACTCTAACTGCAGTCGACAATTATTCTGGAACCTTTTTACTAGCTACATCGTGCACCCCCGAGTACGACTCCCTTCCAGAGCAGACTCACAGCCCCTCCGGCATAATTTACCACTTAATTCCTTTTTTCGCATCCATCGACGCCTTTGTGTTCAGTTGAGGCCAGTGCGGGGGCCTCATGCCGCACGCCCGCTTACGTGTTGCACCATATCATCTGGCTTCTGCTAAAATACAACCAGCATTTTTCTGAACCGATGTTGTTGTGTACATTTATTCCCGCATCACGGGGATCATAAAGGCGATGACCCTTGAAAACCGTCAACTACCTTCCACAACCCTGCATCAAGTAAGTCCAAGTGTAATTTGTGTAATATTTGAAATGTTTGTGTCAGTGTTTTGGCACGGCATGCTGGGGAGCCACAGTACCTAAGTTCGGGAGTGTGTACGTTACGTAGCATATTCAGTCACCGATGTTGGTTATCACGCGCGACCTTGTTAAGACACGGTCCATTAGCAGGGTCCATTAGCCTTGGCTATTCGAACACGGCCCACCTCAAGAGTCTCGTGCTAACCCGAGCGGATTCCCTTAACTGGTCAGCTGGCACCCTCCGGACTTTAATTTCATCACCGAGACCCCGTGGCCACCCCGAAACGTATCAATTGGCCCCCAGTGTGGGGCTAAATACGCGGCCATGTGGGTGATCATTCGCGGAGCCGCCATTTTCTCCGTTGGCGTGAGGGGAACGTGGCAACTCCGCCTTTTTGGTACTACATTCCAGGAGACAAAGGAAGCTTTCCCCACCCTCATCCGATGCCTCCACGCACCCCCCCCCTTTTCCAACAGCCGTGACATCTGTTGTAGGGGAGGGAGAGCATGCGCCTCTCCCCCGCACCTGCCGCGACAACCTCCACCGAAAACAGCTGTCCATGCGCGCGGGACACGTACGCGAGCGGGAGGGCCGTATCCGGGAATCGAACCCGGTTCGCCTGGGTGGGAGGCGAGCAGCCTAACCACTACACTGCCGCGGCTCTAAATTTGTTAGTAGTTATTTACAGTACAGCAACAAAAACACGGAGCCACCGACACATTTAGAATAAATAACCCCCGACTCGTAATACTGATTGTATCTGTTCGTGTATTTTAATACTAATTGGTATCTTTGAGGAATGAATTTTAGTGGAAAGTGTTTATTTGTGTCTTTATTTTTTCCGGGTTATTAATTTTAAAAAGTTGTCGTGACTGACAATTATTACATTTTGCAGTATACCAAGTAGAGCCAAAATAAAAAACCCTTTACATAAATTAATGAAATAAGTTTCACAAAATGAAAGTAAATAAATATGAAACGTTATGCATTACTAAACTCAAAAAAAGTAATTACACACTTTTTTTTCACAATTCTTATAAAAAGTAAAAATTGAAAAATTACACAAAACGTACTCTTCCGTTTGTCTGGTTCAAAACAGAATTCATGCAAGAAGGAAAACATGCTGAGTGCTGCTTTCTTTCTCACATAAAAATATACTAATTCGTCCAAATGCAAACAATGCCGTGGCTTTGCCATTACTACTTCAGTTGACAGCATACAAACATTGACATTTGTGTATGTTTTTTTTTTTTAGTTTGAAATTCCGTTCAGTTCTGAAATCAAGTTTGTGATAATTTTTAACAATTTCAGATTTGCATAACATTTTCTCTTTTTGCATATGCAGATTATGAAACAAGTTTCACTAACGTATGAAATGTAATTTTGGAGGTTCGCCCTAATATACTGCAAAAAAAAAAAGGTAATTTGACAGCATACAAATAATTAGAAAATTTATAACCCGTAAAGAAATGAAAACTCTCCGCCGAAATGCAGCCTTTAAAGAGGAAAGTCAATGAAGACATACGTGAACATATAACAAGTAATGTTACTGGGATGGGAGTTCTTTATTCTAAATACACGGGTTGCGCAATGTTTGACGTTGCTGCGCCTTTCATTCCCCTTAATGGCGTTTGATACAAAAAAAAGTTATCGTTTTATAATTGTACCAAACATTGTTCAACTTGTATATATTGTATGCAATGCCATTTTCCTCGAATAAAAAAATATCCCTTTTATATTTGAATAATTTTATGTCAAATCAAAATTTGTTTCTGTTTTGCTGCAGTTGTAACAACAAATAACAAGTTGTACAAAGGAAAACGTTTAGAACGTAAACACAAATGACGCGGGCTACTGCTTGACATATATGTAATCACCAAATAATATTCCGTGCATTTTTTTTTTAAATTTTAAAAATATGCAAACATTTTATAGATTGAAATTTTTTTTTTCATATGTATGGATTGATATTTGGTGATTACATATGTTTCACGCGGTATCCTACTCCATTATTTTACATTGAAATTTTTTTTTCATTTGCACAAATTAGTAAGTATTTGTTGTTATAGCTGAAGCTAACCCGANATATGTTTCACGCGGTATCCTACTCCATTATTTTACATTGAAATTTTTTTTTCATTTGCACAAATTAGTAAGTATTTTTTGTTATAGCTGAAGCTAACCCGAAAAAAAATTGAATTTGACATTAAATAATAAAAAAATTAAAAAGTGTGGAATTTTTTATTCTGGGAAAAATGGCATTACATACAATGCGAACAAGTTGAACAACAGTTGTTACAAATATAAAATAATTTTGAAACACCCTTAAGTCTCCCTCTGTTTCAAAGTGAATGCTCAGAAATATTCGTTCCCGCAAACAGTAAATCAGAGCGAGGTGGGTGAAACTCTTGACTCTTCCTGACGTCGTTCACGCTAGCTCGCGCCTCGCGAGTCGAACCCCGCGACTC
>NQII01003635.1:89995-101047 GCA_002778355.1 Clitarchus hookeri | reverse complement strand
CCGGGCACGTTACTAACTCGCTCCACCGCGTCCGCGATGAATGGCGGGAGAAATCTGCCGCATTGTTTGGGCCCTTCCTCCCTCCTACAGGCGCTCTCCGCGGAAATTCTACTTTCAAACCTACCCTCTCGCCGCCCTTGAACGGGGGTTTGTCGGCGCGGCGGGGCGCCGCCGGTTACTCCACCCCCTCGTCGACGACCCCCTTCTCGACCGGCGCTTCATCATCGCCGCCTCTCGCGTCCTCACCCTTCTCCGTTGCCTTCGCGCGACGTCCTTCCACTCGTCTCGCCGACATCTTGTCCTGTCGAGAGGAACTGCGCGCCGGGAGTCGATGATGGGTCGTGGCACTTGGCGTTCTCGCGCCTTCTTCCCTGCACACACCGCGAATTCATATTCCTTAGCGGCGTAGACGTGAGCGCGTGTTCTGTTGTTGAGACTCTGCAATTTGACCGCAGTTCTTTATATACGTCCTGTGTGATTTATGACCCAGAAAGAAACAAGAAGCATTGGTGTCGCCGAGTCATGAACAACCTTAAAGAAAGGAAAAGTAATAACGGTGCTTTACGAAAGCATTCAATAAATACACAATAATTTACCAAGCCTGTTATGTATATAAATTAACTTTTGTTCTAAAATAAAAATATCAACCCATATAAAATTTTACAAAATACACATAAATCGATGCCAATGCAATATCGATACTATCGGTATAATCGACATGACCATGTAGAAATTCAATATGTATGTTAACATTACCACTGGTATACAACCTGTAATAACGTTCATAACGATAATGTAATAGTTATGCTTCAATTATTTTTCAGTTTAATCGGCATTAGTTCACTGATATGCAATATAAATAGTTCTGCCTATTTAAACAATGTTGATATCATCGGTGTCGGTATGCCAGTTATTCAGCTACATCGAAATAAAATTTGACGATTTCGATATTTTCGATACAATGAAATGGCCGAGCATCAGTTGGTCTCAAATGTCAGAAACGAAATGCGTGACCTTGAACAGCCCTAATAGCGACTTGAGTACGTAGACAGCTGTTGAATGTGACTCCATGAGAAATACATTCACAAAAAAATCGGGTGCGGTGCTAGGGGAGTTAAGAATTGGGAGAGGCGGGGTTTGTACAGGTTGAGACCCGATTCAAACTACAGACCATAACGTCAAAAGGCTAATGAAATGTGGAAGCTAAGAACAACAGTTTTATTTAGGCTCCAGTTACTAGAAAAATTAGTAGTTCAAGTTTCATAAGGAGGAATTGGCAACACAGTAAAACCATTTCTGTATTTTGTTAACAACAATTTTTTGGAAACTACTTTCCAAAGATTTTCCTTGTAGCTCTACAACATAAATATATAATATGTTTACAAAACATTATTTTAGAAAACACATTAATATTTTCCTATAGTTCGAAGACTACAACACTGGCTTGTAAATATTCAACATTAGTTGCGTACACTCCACACTGTGGTTTTGTGAAATGTACTGTAAATTATTTGTAGTGTTACAAAAACATTTCCCGCAACTAGTTTCCAAAGAATTCCTTGTACAAATACGGACAATTTTTAACCTATTTTTTGAAGGAAAGATAGACTTATACAGTCATCCGAATGTCTGTTTAAACACGGCAAACTAATTTCACAAAATTACTTCTACATAAAGTATTTAATAATTACAATTTACTTGTACAGTTTTCGATCACACCAGGCACTTATTTTCAAAATTGCCATAATTTAAAAATGTAGGGCACTATGTTACATCTCCAGAAGTATTTAACCGATTTCAACCAAATTTAATATTTTGATAGTGCATAGTATAAGAATTGAAATTAGAAAGTGATAATCGAATTGGTTCACCATTTTTGAAGTTTTTCCATTCTATCTCGGGAACCATTTAACCGATTTAAACCAAGTTTATTACATTGACAGTGAATGATTTAGGCCTTTAATTAAGTGACCAAGAGTGCTATTAGTATGCAATTTGGGAATATAATGCAAAACGATATAATAAAGGGGTTTACGTTTTAAAGCGTAAACCATTTATAACAAATTTAAACAAAATTTGGTACTTTGGCAATGAATTATGTAAGCATTGAATTTAGAAAGTGATAATGCTATTAATCCACCTTTTTGGAAGATAGTGCAACATTAAAAATAAAGCTTTTACATTATATCTCGGTAACTACAAAAACGTTTCCTGCTATATTTTGCATACATGTAATAAAAATGTAAGTCATGTCCGTATATGCAATTTTAACTGATAAGATTTTTATTTTCAAAATGGCGGCAATAGATATATTTGAGATTCTTTTGCATTATCTACAATACCGTTAGACCAGTTCAGACCAAAATTTTTATACTGAAAATATCTTGTACAAGCTTCAAATGTGTCAAAAGATAACTTCTTTCAACCGACATTTTTTAAGATAGCGCTACTTGAAAAACAAATTTTTTGAGTCATATCTCGGGGAAGAATCAACCGAATTGTATTAAGTTTGGCACCCAAGTAATACTACAGTACATCATGTAAACTGAAGTGTTTTAGTGGTTCAGATTATTATTTTCAAAATGACGGCCACATGAACATTATAAACTACTATGCTACATCTATGGAAACATGAGAAAATCCCAACCTAACTTTGTATGCTGGCAGTATCTATGCAAGCATCAAACAAGCTAACATGTAAACTCTTTTGTCAGTAATTTTCGAAGGTAGTACAACATTAAATATTAAGCTTTTGTGCAGTATCTCGGGACATAGTTGACTGATACCCACCAAATTCAGACTACAAGTTATCCTTTTTTAGTCCATCGAAATTCATATGACTGAAGAAGATAGTCACATTTTTTCAAAACAACAGCCATGTGGATATTTTAGGTTAGTAAGCCATGTGTCCCAAACGATTTCAACCGACATTAATATGTGGCAGTATCTATGACAAACGTAGATTATGATAATACAGCAATGAAAATAGCAACACATGTGAAAATGGAGCTATCATGTCATATGTCCGGAACTAACCAAACGATTCCTCATGAACTTTGCACATGAATAATGCTACAGTAGGCTAAGTTTTAAGTGTGTCTGGCTTTATTTACAGTATGGTAGTCATATAACTCATTAAGATAAGTTTGTCATATATATTATACAATTTAACCGCTTTCAATGAAACCTAGTATGCTGAGATTAGAAACATCGAATATGCTTATAGACATCAACTTTTGCCAACATTTTGTTGGACAGTGCCAGTTGATATAATTGTAACATTTATGCCATATCTCGGAAACCAGTCATCGAATCCCCACGAAATGTTGCACACAAGTAATACTACAGTGGATCATGTAGACATGTATCATGTAAGAGTGTCAGTGTTTTTTTTTTAATGGTGCATCATATATCATTTAGATACTTCATTCACACGTATTAAATAATTTCACAGATTTCAAGTAAACTTGGGGCCACAGTGATGTAGTGGTCAGACCACTCGCCTCCCGCCTAGGTGAACTGGGTTCGATTCCCCGCGGGGTCACTCCCGCATGTTCGTGTGTGGAAGTCGTGCCGGACGATGCCGCTGGTCGGCGGCTTTTCTCGGGGATCTACCGTTTCCCTCGCCCTTGCATTCCAGCGCTGCTCCATGCTCGCCTCATTTCACCCTCATCGGTTCTCAAGGCCTCGATAAGAGCCGCTCTAATCTCTCCAGTAAACCAAACGTTTTATACTAACGATATTAGACGAATAAGATATGCCTACAAAGGGCCTGTTTTTAGCCTTTTTGTGTGATAGCGCCAAATGAGAAACTAAATTCTGTATGCCATATCTTAACCGGTCAACCTATTTCTACCAATTTANTCGCCCTTGCATTCCAGCGCTGCTCCATGCTCGCCTCATTTCACCCTCATCGGTTCTCAAGGCCTCGATAAGAGCCGTTCTAATCTCTCCAGTAAACCAAACGTTTTATACTAACGATATTAGACGAATAAGATATGCCTACAAAGGGCCTGTTTTTAGCCTTTTTGTGTGATAGCGCCAAATGAGAAACTAAATTCTGTATGCCATATCTTAACCGGTCAACCTATTTCTACCAATTTATGCACACAAATAGTGCTACTGTAGGCCATGTGAACTTGTATGATTTTAGTAATTCACACACTTGTTTTTTCAAAATGATGTCTCTGTAGATATTTGAAGTTGCTAGACCCAGTCTACCATAACTTTAGTCAGATGACTACTGACGTTGATGCTCCGAATCCTACCTCCGTGATGTAGTTGGCTACACGCTAGCTTACAGCTCGAGGCGTCCTGTGTTCGAGTCTTAGGTGAGGCACCTGTGTATTTGTAATGTTCTCACTAGTATTGCGTTAGTTTCCGGTTGCATCTTTAATGATGTGGCTACCAACGAGATGGCAAGACCTACCAACCATGCAACTTTTTTAATAACTGCATCCTTGTAGAGGAAAGTAGGCTCATTAGTTATATACTTGTGGTTTTATATTGCAGTAGACGAGGTGTGGAGAAACGTGGATATGCCTTGTACTAGAGTGAGTGGGATTTTCTCATTTAAGGAAACATAACTGGACAAAAATTAATAATTTCTGCTATAGCAAGTCCCTAACTTTTGCTGGAATGTAGATCGTTGTTGACGCACAAGCCGCTGAAGGACGGGAAACTCAAAATAATTTTTTGGGGTACAGATGCTATGTTGTACTCCAGCAACAACATATGGAGAAGCGCAGTACACCATAGAATTGTACCTTCCCGTTCATGTGCTTCTGTACTCATACCCAGTATTTCAGCTTCCTTACTGGTTTTGCCAATACTATCATGCATGGCAGAGTTTTTATTGGTTCTAGTAATGAAAAGAGGACATTACGATTCCAGCTATAACAACCGCTATACATTTAATCAGTTTGCGGCCTACCCGGCGTTTTTTTCCCCACCGCAGTCAACCACACACAAGTAGGTATACATATCTCTCTTTATCGCTCAATAAGTGATTTGCGACCACCAAGATCCGCGTTGTTATTAGTGTGCGGAGAAGACTTAAAAACAACGCGTGTGCTTATGCTGCTTTGGTAGCCTGATTAAATTCTTGTTACAGGCCGTGGATGACATTACTATTAAGAAACAACAGTCACTGTATGCTGAATCCAATCGCGTGTATCGAGGCGAACAAGTGATATTGGCACGCAATGCGGGAGAAGCCAGGTAAAAAAAAGGCCATCTATTTTACTTATACAGGACGTTAAAAATAGCATACTGCCAGGAAAATTCACAAATTTTACAACTCTCAACAAAATAGTAATTAAAAACACTAATATTAGATTTTTACACTCAAACACATTAATCATGAGTGAAGGGTTTTATGCCCACTGTTTTAGGTTTCCAAATTTTTCTCCATAGCTCTAGGTATTATAGAATAACTATCCTGTTTTATGTCTCGGCTAGGCGCAAATCGTCGTTTAGAAACTTTTGTAAAGTTGGTATTGCTTCACGACTGTTTCTATTAACATCTGTGTCGTAATGTGAGTAAGAAAATATCTGATTTCATTTCAGCGGATATCAAAAGTTAATATGGACCATGTAGATACGGCAGGTTAACCTACTCAATCTTCACGTCTATAATCGTGGATACGTTGCGTGTGCAGGACGGATAGTGTCAGAATATAGTACAGCAAGGATTCAGCGTTCAAATATTTGTTTATTTTCTGAGAGGGTGATCTGATTTTCGTAGGTTTCTGCTCCTCTCGTAATGAGAACATTTTTTTTTTTGTTGAATAAAACGAAGTTTGCTTTTCGCAAGCAATGCAATTGTTTGTGTAGGGGCAGTAAAATATTTTGTTGTTGAAACCAAACTATTTCGTTTTTCTTATTTGGTTGCCCCAAACAAATATTTGGTTGACGCAAATAAAGATTTGTTCGAATCTGCGTAATATGTTCCTGTTGAACTCGTTTTATTAGAAAATTTATACTATTATGAAACATCAGCAAATTCACTAACACGCGATGTTACTATCCCAATTGTCTCAAAACTACAAATAAACTTTCGAGCTGTATTTTCGAAAGAAGGCGATCAGATTAATGGCGAAACTAATATATACAGTTGAATCAACGAAATATTTGGTCAGCGGTCTAATTTATTTCGGCCCATCACAAATGTTTTGTTAATTCAAACGTGTAGTTTGCTGGATAATTAAAATTAATGTTGTCTCTTTTCAAGTTTGGTCTGCTTAATAGAATATTTTGTTGGGGCAACTGTATACATTTACTTACCCCATACAAACAAATATCTGGTTGACTTTTCCCTCAGTGCGTTTATGAGTGGGTTACGATCACATCACCAAGTACACAGAACTTCGTTCATTGGCTGCAAGAAGCAAGCCCGACACAAGCCCAGCGCCAATCAAAGTGATACAATACTGCAACACCTGAGTTCATAAATTAATTTGCGAGATGTTATTATGGCGTCGGCAGACCTTAACTTAGCAGCCTGCCTGAACACGCTGTCTCTCACAGAAGTATGATTAGGCCAGAAAAGCGGCAAATTCCAGTGGGATGCTGCGGTCCAAGCCTGCTGGGTGAAACAGCAAGAATTCCCTCTGCCACGCTGGGAACCAGAGCCCCAGAGGCAACGTAGGCCAACCGAACACCTAAACAGTGTCTTTTCTCTACACGACGCGAGATGAGAAATACTGACCAAGGAGCCGCCAGGAAAACTCATTGATGTTCCGTTAGTCGTAACTACACGTGGAAGGTAACCTCCGGTTTAGAACTAAGTTGGGACTATCGTGGCTAAATATCTGCCAGTAAGGCAACCGTAACATAAAATATACGCCGCCCAACATAACTACATAGTATTGGTCCCAACAATTGACTGGTATATATATAGGATATTCAAGGTAATGTGAGCACTTTTTGAAGCCCTCTCATTTGTAATAACAGTGAATAAATACGTTTTATTGTAGCCCTAGAGTCTAGGGCTACAATAAAACGTATTTATTCACACCTAGGGCCTAGACGTTAACTTTGGAGTCCGGTGGAATATATACACTGTGTTAATTACTTACATTTCAATATTCATTTTAAAAGTGGTGGAAGGATAAAAAAATGCTTGATAGGAAAAATTTAACTAGGTCCTCAAAAGTGCTCATTTTACCGTGTATAGCCTTTCATTTTATTACTATTTATCAAAATCTCTCTTTTATTCAAAATTCCCTTTATTTTATAGAGTTCACATTTACCAGCTCGCCCCTAACTAACATTAGACAGTTGTTGATGATTACAATAATTTAAAGAAACATGTAATCATTATCAAACCACTACCGAATGTAATGGTTAGGAAAATTAAGGGAATCGTTTTTAATGGTTTACCTTGCCAAAATTTTTTTTCAAATGTGGAATCTGTGCCGAAAGATTGTTGAACGAAATGTCAGAAATAAGTCTCTCTAAACCCATATTAATGTCTGCGTTCAGGTACTGCAAATAAGAATGAATGTTAATGCGCGCTGAACTGTAGGATGTTTTACCAAAAAGGAAAGGATAGGCATATATAGGTTAAAATGCATATTACAGAGTACCGAGAATTTTTTACTTGTGTAATTTGTAAGAACACTGTTGGCTAGAGTTTCATAACATAAATGGTGCCACATGACCATAATATAAAAAAATTGTTACATAACATACCGTTTTCATGAGTTTAAATTGTCGCAATATATTAAAAGTTGTATAAAGAACACGCAATAGCATCCACAAAGAATTTATTTCTGTAGGAGTATTCGCTACGAAAACGAGGCCAAGAAAGTATGCGACATCGTCTGTCCATCTTTTAGAGCGTAAAAAATAAATACGTATATTTAATTTCTTAGATTCAGGTGGGTAATCAGCACCGCAGTGCCAGGGGAGTACCCCTACTTCCGCAGGGACCGTGGTTGTTGAGCGGTTAGACTGCTCGCCCCCCACCAAAACGATCTGGGAATCGTGCCGTACGATGCCGGTGGTCGGCGGATTTTCTCGGGGCTCTCCAGTTTCACCCGCATCTTAATTCCGGCGCTGCTCCACACTCACCTCACCGTCGGCGGCTCTCAAGACCTCGCTGTTAAGAGCCGGCCTAATCTCTTCCCTTCCCTCCCCTCCTCTAGCTTGGCCACACGGGACGCCCCGCGCGCAACTGCAAGAACCGTCTCTCTCGCGTGAAGTTGTTTACTTTATCGAAAATAAGAGAATGAAAAACTGTTCGTTGCGACTCGGTTGAAACAAGTCTGTGGTAAACAGCAGGAGATTGGTTTTGGAATCCAGATTTCAGCAACAGTTATATATATTCTGTATTAATTAATAGCTTCATACATTCGCAAATATGTCTTATAAAACTATCGCGTTGGTACTCGTGCTTGTACTCCTCAAAACCACAATTACATCATAAAAACGGTCATATAAATGTTGGAATGCGAATTCACTTACATTTGTGTAACAGATTCTAGCTCCGAGTGGTCTTGCCGTCACTAGAGCGGCCCCACAGGTATAACTGCTTCTCTTTATGTAGATCGCCTGCCTGCAACCAATCATTGTGCCATTCTGCAACCTTATCATACCAACACACAAAGGCTGTATCAATTAGGGTTAAAGAACTCTCATTCATTGATCGCACACATTCGTAGTATGCATCTTGAATGAAATCATGGTATTGTTTAAGCCTTGCTGCAAAATGATCAAGCAAAACTAGTGATTTTTCGCGGAAAAATATATCGAGTACACGGTAGACTTCGATATTATAAGTACCCAACAACAGTTTCTCTTTTGCCATTGGTTGCTCTCTGCTTGAGAAGGCGTTTTCTTATTTGACCAGGCCACTCAGAATTCGGCAACTTCGGCAAGGGCTCCTACGCGAAGACAGCTAACAGGTGTCAAGAAGTAATTCAGCCAATCAACATACGTAACATACGTAAACGACCCTACAGTGTTTCGAAATGTAACTTGTCTTGAAATCTTCTCGCGAAATATTCACAACCCCTACCAATGACGCAATTGGAAATGAAAAGTAAAATATTAATTAATTACTACTGGAATTTATTTTATTCTCTGAAATGCAAAGAGCAACCGAAATGAATATGCAATTAAAGGCTACTTCCTGATGTCTATTGAAAACGTCAACATTTGGCGGGAGAGAAACTTTAATTTAGTAAGTCAAGATCTTACTCTCGTAGGAGAATTCATTTTCAATATTGCTGGCGGCAAAGGTTTCATCGCTCGTCATTAACATGCGAGGTGACGTACATGTGATCACTGGTGTTTCTTTCAGCTTCGACTGCTTGTTATATTAATGTATACTTCTGGAATTGTGGCGACGGGATCGCAACTTGTCGTTAATGAGCAATAACACTTTACACAACGTCCAACTCTGCAACACGCCACTGTGTGTCAGCTCACAGTTTTTTTTCTTTTTGAGTCTCTCGCGCTGATATTTAGGGGATGTTTGATCCCTTGACTGAGGCTTTCTAGTGGCATGGAACACCAAGAACACCAAAGCAATATGTTCCTGCTGAGCTACACGAGGAGTTCGAGCGAGAGGGCTAACAACAGTACATGATGCTACGCTTTGAACTCTCCCCTCCTCCTCACCTTTTTTTGGCGCGCATGGCTGGTCTCGACGCAATTGTGGGAGGGGGGATGGAGGGAGGCCACCAAGACCGAACAGTCCCTCCCCCCGCCGTCCCGTGACCTCTGCATCGCCTGGTTTGGAGGGGGGCGGGGGATGATTGACAGTTGACTCGACTGGTATAGGTGTCGACAGAGTCGTGGTTTTATTTGTTAACGGGGCGCTCTTAGCCGCGAGGCCATACCGCACCCCGGCCTCCCAGTAGGCGGGGAAGAGGGATCACGCCCTCTCATCGCAGACATGACCAGCGCTTTCTGAATTGACCAAACCCGTTTGCCCCGACCTGTACACAGGCCGCACCAGGCAGAGCCCCGATCTGATATTGCAGATCGCACAGAGCATGTCCTACCACAAGGCCTGAGATTCTAGCACTCAGATTACCAAGCGTGTGGTATAGCCGGAGCACTACCCACGCCCCTGACGTGATCTCGGGCACGCCCCCGGAACAATCCTGTTCAACGTCCGGCTCTTTTAGCAAGAGGGGGAATCTCTCCGAGCCTTCTCCAGCATGCGGAGTCAACCACTGCCAGCACGAGTCCAACCTCGTCTGATCCAAATTCCAGGGAGTACCCCTGGATGGGCCAAGCGGATCATCCCGTGCTCCCTCTTAATTTCCATGGCACGTATGGGTTTTCCTGTGTCCGACTGCGTCGCCTAACCTCCATGCGGGAGTGTGCGGAGTCCCTCAGAACAGGTGGGTACCGCCATGACCGTCCGGTTTTACTCCCTTTGCTGTCTTCACCAGGAGCCGAGCTCACACGAAGCCGCACACCAGGCCGACTCGCAACATCAGACACGCGTCCTTTACCATCCTAGAATTTCTTCACAGGGAAATTCCTGTTTTGGGCCCCAGTGGCCTGAGTGCCAAGAGGTCCAACACCCCACCAAGTGGTCGGGCCTTGGTACTATCTATCGGCCCAAGCCATCACGGCAGATACCCCTGAACAGCCGCTAGAAAACTGTTTCCCATAGGGCACGGGCGGCAGAGCCCAGTCTGTTTAATCAGGGGTGGCACGAGAAGCCCTGGGTTGCCATGGATGTTGAGAGGCTATAAGAGACGCATCACCCATCCTTTCCGGAAACCGGTAAGTAAGTTCGTCTCGGCTACCATAGCCTAGTACTGCCACGCCACCTCGAATGACCAACCTACACTCCCCCCACCGGGGTGACCGTACGATCCTCCCCCCTGGTATAGGTGTCGGCGGCTATTGCACGAACTTTCTGGCCGTCTCCTCCCTCGGCGCAAACCGACACGTGAAGAACGTTCTCGTCCAAGGCAAATACCGCCGCATCAGGGGGGTCGGCAGTCCGTGATGGCCACCCGGCGATGTGTGGCGAGTGTTGAATACAAACTGCGTCGTCGAGGGAGGTTGATGAAAAAGGGGGGG
>NQII01003635.1:59425-85215 GCA_002778355.1 Clitarchus hookeri | reverse complement strand
GGGGGACTTTCCAATTAGACTGTCATAGTAATGACGTGAGGTAGTAATACTTAATGCAATTAATTAGCATCTTGGTATTCAATTTAAGGTCCCCCGATCAATAGTCACGTAAATATTTATTGCATACACTTTATGCTCAATAAACTCCATTTTATACTGCTGTGCTCTACGTAATCATGACTCATTATTTAGCTACGCCCATAGCACCGTTTCAGGTAGGAGTTGGCTTGAAAGCAAATTCGTAACAACGGGCTTGCTGCTTCGACGCCGGAGAGTGCGTCTCGTCACTGCACGCGTGGAGTGTGTGTGAGACGCGGTAGCTGCTGCTCGCTCCAGCAGCCCCGTTTTACTCCTCCCACACTCTTCTAGCCGAGCAAACCTTCAGCGATGAAAGCCCTCCCGCATATCGAACACCCCACTCAGCCAACCCCCGCGCTCGAATCAACACGGGAGGCGGATTCGTACCGTCACATTGGCATGCCTGCACCGCGTTCCAGTAAAGAACCCCCGAAGCGCGAACGGCAAATTTTGCGGCTTGTTGATGGCATGCGTGTTCGAAGATAGTACGAATTTCGTTTACGTATATATATANCGAACGGCAAATTTTGCGGCTTGTTGATGGCATGCGTGTTCGAAGATAGTACGAATTTCGTTTACGTATATATATACACACACAGTCGCAAAAATATGTTGGACGCTTCCCAGATACCTGCTTTTCCGTATACAATTTCATNGTATATATATACACACACAGTCGCAAAAATATGTTGGACGCTTCCCAGATACCTGCTTTTCCGTATACAATTTCATACGTGAATATTAATGGGGGAAAAATATTTGGGTTAAGGGTTATGCATGCTAGAGTGCACATTCATTTGTATACTCATGCCACTGTTATTTGTTCATTGACTGCTGCTACAATGAGGAGTCACGTTTGGTTTAAACAGGGTTACCTATGATTGACCACTGTTTTTGTTTTAAGTCTAGTATTGGCTTAGAGCATTGATTCCCTAAGTTATATGAACCGCGACCCATAAAAAAAAAATACCAAAGTTCACGACCCACTTCGTATTCACTGCGTATCCTGCGTAGTATTTTACGTCTGATTGACAGTTTCACTTCATGTGTGTAGGTTCTAAATTATAACATTTATAACTCATGAATATATTTATGTATGCAATTATATTTTTCGGGGCCCACCAAATTTTAGTCTGCGACCCACCAGTCGGTCGCGACCCATGCTTTGGAAAATACTGGCTTAGAGACATCAAGGTTGTGTCAAAAATATCGGGACCAATTGATAAAAGGAATACAGACTAAGAGGTGATTGAAGGTAGGTTGCATCTAGGTGAAATTCCGGAATTATCAGGTTTATAGTTAATTTTCCAACTCATGAAACACGACTCAATGAAAAACATTAGCAGTGAGACACTTGAAGTATTCGGATTCGTTTATATATCTATCGAGCACCAGAAAATCTGTATAACTGAATCACGGAAGCAATCTTCTGGCTTTCCCTGTTTTGCAATGTCCTTTGATTTGTTTCAATTTTCACCAAGGATTAGAGTATACATTATAGAATCTTACTTTTTAAATGAACTCTAGCTTTTAGGATTTGTTTTGTCTTTATTACATTTTGCGATTTTTCGGGTTAGTACTGAAATGTAATGCAATCGTAAATTCTGAAATGTTGTAGTGTATAAATGAAATTGAAGGTACATC
Source organism: Clitarchus hookeri (assembly GCA_002778355.1). Taxonomy (NCBI): domain Eukaryota; kingdom Metazoa; phylum Arthropoda; class Insecta; order Phasmatodea; family Phasmatidae; genus Clitarchus; species Clitarchus hookeri. The sequence goes on along the minus strand of NQII01003635.1, from coordinate 83,493 downwards.
TGCGAGAGACGGGATATATGTTAGCCAATGTTTCTTGTAATTTGTCGTATCTGTTCACCTTCAGTATAAAATAAATAGGGAGGAATTTTCAGACGTAACTACACAGGTACATAGACTACAGATTTTAGATCTACCATTTACAAAATGTACTCAAATGATTCGGGAGAAACACTTACCACTTAAACCATATTTTTACAGTGGTTTAACATTCTGTAGATAAACAGCACGCCCGATCGCCTTCAAGATGTCGTGGGTTGAATCCCCACGCGGGCTGTTCATTTTGTGTGCGTGTCAGGTCTGCCCGAATTAACGTACATGCTAATTTTTTCGGTTCAGGTGTTGCAAAAGTGGAAATCTGTGGAACGAAAAGTACTTGATGGAATCTGCGGATGGAGTACGCGTTAAAGGCGGCTGTTTCATCTCCGTATCCTAAACGCCTGAGCATCCTATCCCGAGAATTCTCGATCAAGTCTGACATGTCGCAGAATAGTTTAAATCGTGTTCGGTGTTGTGTACGGTCAGAAGCAAGCGCCAATACGGAAAGTGCCTTTCCCTGGGCAATGCTATTGGTGGCTGCTGACGCAACAGATATTTTGTAATTGGATGCTTATTGTACCTTGGATCTGCTGACAACCTTACCATATGTTATAAAGTGTTTGCTTTTATAAAAAATCTTGGGGTGAGTGATCCCTCAGATCGCCCGACCGCGCTCATCTGTTGCCTCAGCCTCTGCCGTGGCGTTTGAAACCGTTTCAAACAGCGGCGAGATTAGATTCTGCTGAAAAGCGAGACGAAGCTCCACTGTGGCACATTTCTTATTGGACGAACCAGTTACCCAATTGCAAACCACCCAGAGAGCTACGAGGAATGCGTGCGGGCCTTTTCCCCTGCCACATATTAACGTTCAGGTCAAACACCATTCATTAACCCCCCCACAAAAGGTTGAATAAATGTGCAGGTGGAGCGGGTAAAGCGGTCTGCGGCGGCCGGGCAGCGACCGTGTAATGCGGGACGTGGCGAGACGCCAGGAAAGGTCGCCCTGGCTGGACGCGATCCAGTCGCCATCCCTCATCCTTCCTCGTCCTGCTCCTCCCGGCAGCAGCTCGTCCTGGCGGCTGGGAGGACACTTCGTATTTCACGCTCTTCTAGGCACGCGAGTCTTCTAGCTAACACGCCCCAATGGAGAACGTTTGGAAATATGTCGGCGACTCGGGGTCCTGGCCCGACGTATCTCCTCGAGCTACAATCTGACGGCGTATTTACAAGAAGCTCTTCTCTCCCCGCTAAAATTCTTCTTTATCCACTTCTAGAAAGAAGCATTTACATATCAACATTTATTATAGTCTATTCGTGATTTCTTCGCCCTTCTTGGAACAAACCTTTGAAAAATCACTTCAAGTATAACGTGCCTGCTTGTTTCCTAAATATGACGTGTATCACAAACGTTTTAGACTTGTGTTAACATGACAGTACCTCGTTTTTGGTTCAATTAAACACTTACTATTATTAAACATATAAATTATAATATTCCATTTATAGTTAAAACTAATAAAACCAGGGAGATAATTGGTGTGTTGGCAATACCTAGTAATAATAAATAGTTATAATGCAAAATAATATTAATCTGAGTGCGCACGCATGCGGTGCGCTGTCCCTTTGGTGTATTTATATAGATTAAGTTAAGCCTTGTTGACGTGAGGCGGAGTAATATCCTGGAAGTAGAACTTCAGCAGGGCCTCAGAAAAGTTGGAAGTTGCCGTGAATGGACTATACCAGGAGTCCTGTGAAGTATCATTAATAAAGTGAATTGTGAAAAGGGTTAAATTATTTTTCCGTCGACGGGATATAGCATCTGGGGGTTGGTCGGCGCCGTATAGTGACTCCAGTACGAAGTGATCAGGACATGGGTGTGTTTTTACGTCCTGTACAGAGGTATAGCCCGNTGACTCCAGTACGAAGTGATCAGGACATGGGTGTGTTTTTACGTCCTGTACAGAGGTATAGCCCGTTCACGGTTTCTCCGCACTTTTTGAACGAAACCACTGATCTATACGATCCCATACATAACGTATTTGTGTGTTTCCTAAATATCTTACGTCCCACAAGAGTTTTTATTCTTATGTTAACATGAATTAATTTTTTTTTTTTGTAAATCGTACTTTTTATTTACATTTTACCGATTAATTATAATATTTCATTCATAATTTAAATAAATAAACCTAGAGAGAATATAGGTGTGTTGATAATGCCTAGTGGGAAACAGTTATTATGCCAAATATAATTAAACCGAGTGCACACGAATGCGGTGCGTTGTCCCTATAATGTAATTTTCTAGACTTAGTTAATTTTTTTTTAATGAGGCGGAGTAATAATTAGACAGCAAACATTTAGCAGGGCATCAAGAAAGTTGGAAGTGATTGTGGATGGGCTAAATGCGAATTACGCAGTGGCCTGCACTTCTCAGCCGCTTACGTTCTAGGGACATAATGGTTTATTCATTAACTGCTGCCNGCGAATTACGCAGTGGCCTGCACTTCTCAGCCGCTTACGTTCTAGGGACATAATGGTTTATTCATTAACTGCTGCCAAGTACGAGAGTTTTTTTAATTTTTAATTCTAGTTGGTTGCACATGATACGATTACAATGTCTCTTACTATTTATTTGTGTCTAAAGAATCGCCCAGGTGTGTCAGAAGAACTGTTGTCCAATCGAAAAAGAAAATCTGGAGTATACGTACGTTTAAAGTCTAACCTGTTGCCACTGGATGTGGCACTCGCTCACATGCAGGAAACGTTTTAGTTCAAAAGTGAAATATATATAATAAATATAGATCAGGCTAAATGTGATATAGCTACTGCTATTAATATTATATCACCGAGTATGGCGCGATTTCATTCGTTGGCAATTTTTATTTTCAGATACTATTAGGGACACCAGAATTTCCACACATGATAAATTTCAATACCCTACGCCCATACAAACAGTTTTATTTCACTTATTGACGACGTGTTATTGTGAGAAGACACTACCCTACTTGACTGACCAATCAGAATTACGTTGCTCCGATACTCTACGTCTGTGATTCGCGGACAGACACCTACGACGCGTAACACGTAAATTACCCAACCACAAAAGTAGATCTCAGCTAAAGTGTTATGAAGTACAACTGGTCACGAAATATTTTCGCGAAACTCAGCTATTATTTTGTTTTGTTACAACTGTAGGGATGTTGTTGAGATTATTTTGGCACGCCTGTCCAACCAGCAGTAAAATCGAAGAAAACAGAGAGAGGCGAGTTATGAACAACCCAGTACAAGAGCTTTGCATATAGCTGCCAATCGAGAGACGATAGTGGTTCTAGTTTATCGAGAGCTGTTCAGTCTAGCCAGCTTCCACAGCAAATCGCGAAATGCTCGAGCTCTATCAGTAATTAATGTAACTAACACTTGGAGCGTGACACAGATAAATGGGCAATAAAGACAAGCTAAACGCGAGTCGCCTATATTTACAACTGCCTGAACAACAGTTCCGTTCGTCTCTCTGTTCCCATTTATAACCGTCATATCGGTTAACACGACGTCGAACAAGCTTACTATGCTCTAAAACTGATGATACAGAAACGTAAATCCTTCTTTGTCGAAAGAGATATACAAATCCACGTATGGATGGATTTCGCTATTTTAAAATAATTTCTATATTTTGGATATTGCAGTGGTCGAAGGTAGATTTGCCTGCCGAGATGTCGTGTTGCTTGTTCGTTTGAAATGCCAGTACAACATAATAGGGTTTTTCTGTGTTTGAAGATGTCTTTACGACCCAGTGGTCTCGCATGGCAGACGACAGGACCAGGCAAGTAACCGAACTCCAGCTCCTGAATGTAATGTCAATGATTTTTCTTTCTTGACATAGTTGAGTAGCTTCATATGTTCGCAGGTGCTCGGAGTCATGTGGGGAACGGACCACTCAATGTTGGACAGGGTTACAGCGACAGGCTGAGTGTTATCTCTGGCAAGACGGTTAGCATTATCACCAGTTCTTGCTTGGCTCTTATTATTGTCTCCCTATAGTCTTCTGCGAAACCCAGTAAATTCGATAGTGGGACTCTCACCTCGAACTGTCCTTCTGCGAAGATGGGAACATTGTATCTGTCTTCCATTCTTCAGCCTGCCATTTTTACCATTTCAAGATTGTTAGAGGTGAGCGAGAGGTAGTTTTTTATGGTGGTAGTTATGCCAAACTTCCGCATTTCGTCAAAAGTAACACCATTCAGTTCATACATTACTATATCAAAAAAGGTGGAGTATACCATTGCGAACGAATGTGGTGGTTGTGGGGTGGGTCCCGTCCTCTTTCATGAGCGTACCTCGGATGCACAGGAAAAATTGCGAAGGCAGGATGTAAACATCTTGACGCTCTGTCGGGATTCGAAACTCATGCCCGAGAGTGTAGGGGCCCGTCAGATGCAGCTGGTTGCAATGCAGCTCAAACTTGTCGATTATGTCGTCGAATTCTGCCCGCAACGTTATGTTCAATACGTTGTCGTCTTCCATGCCTGTACATTTTAAACCCTGCTACATATAAACTGCTCATTGGAACGTCTCTCGAGCTCTACTGGTCCCGGGTTTGGTGCTGTGCTTGAATTTATGCGCAGTTCGCCTAGCAAAACTCAACCCTATTGTTTCAGTTGCAGATGCAAATTGATTTCATAGTTTCTAAAGTCTATTTGCTTATCGACCTGATCGACGATCGTCACGACCACTTAGTGCACGCTCTTTGCGATCATGGGAATGTAAATGAAGCTTTTCGGAACTTCGACCAGTTTATAACCTAGTGGGGCCATCTGTGCGAACCAATGCGGCGTATTGCTGGTTTTACCATTTATGTAGCATCATCTCACGAAATTAGAGTTTATGTGTATCACATTTACCGGAAATATGTTCACTGGTCGCGAGGATTCGTGCATTTTACCAGCTTCGTAGATTCGCATCTCGAACCCTAGCATTGGCCTGATGGTATCTGTTTCGGTGAAATTGCTATCGGAATTGCAAAATATTTCTGCCTTCAGTATGTTTGGGTTTCCGTATAGTTCGAAAGTCACATCCGATGGCACGGATTTCTTGATGGAATTGCCAATGTCCTTCAGTTTGTAATACTGGTGCGAATGCTGATTTCCTTCACATCTCCTGCTGCTGCGTACCAGAATGCAGAATTCACATTTTGTTCGTGTTGGATATGGAGTTGTAAGTTTTAAAATCCATAAATACGACGACGCAGTTACCTTCCAGCTCCAAGGGTGAGTAAATCATCGGCCTCAGCTCGGATGTCTTACCACTTAGAATAATGGACACTGACATATTGACTGGGAAATATAGGTGCGAACACATTTTATGTAAAAGCATAACAATCAATGATTCGCCTACGATTTTTTTATTCCGCTGCATCAGAAAGCGTAGGACACAAGTGTCCACAGTTCCATGTGTTCGGCATGTGCTCCATCTCATAGTTGTGGGTCAGATTGCAATTTTTCAGGTACCGTCGCAGTTTGGGTGGTGGACGCAAATTACCGAAATTGTCATAGTATACTGCAAGTTTGCATTGTTTGACATAAGTTATCCAGTATGTACTGGGAACGACTGTTGTGCCCAAGTTGATTATGGCGCATTCTTAACATTTGTGTTTAGGGGACAAAGCATCTCTCATGAACACACTGCGTAAACGAGGTATCTTCAATATGTGTGCAAATCCATATTCATGAGTGGCCATTTTGGCAGAGATTTCATTAGTGACTCTTCCTGCTGCGATGCTTTTTATTTCTCCCACTTCCTCTTCGGTAGATCCATCATATGTAAAGTCCTTGGCTGTTTTTTTACCCATGGCGATAGCTTACAGTTTACAGTTGTGGCAGTGGTTTTCCTCCAATTGCTTANACCGTTCCAAATCCATATTCATGAGTGGCCATTTTGGCAGAGATTTCATTAGTGACTCTTCCTGCTGCGATGCTTTTTATTTCTCCCACTTCCTCTTCGGTAGATCCATCATATGTAATGTCCTTGGCTGTTTTTTTACCCATGGCGATAGCTTACAGTTTACAGTTGTGGCAGTGGTTTTCCTCCAATTGCTTAAGTTCTTTTGAGGCTCGTTTTACCACACTAACGATATTCGTCATGGCCTAGGCGATACCGCCAAGAGCACCTATTGTAGGTATCAAGGGGGGAAGGAATCATCCAGTCTTTTTATTTCCTCTCCTCTTGGAACTTGGTCTTAACCTTCTTCGCCCCCATGTCCATCTTCACCTTGGCTATCATCGCATCGGAAACACCCCACGCAGCTATTTTATACCAAGTACGGTGTCCAGTGTGCGACGTATTTCTTCTGCCCTATACGCGAGTATCTTGTCTGCCTGGTGCCTGGCTTACAGATCCTTGTGCTGGGAATAAGTGATATCATGCCACTTGCACAACTCATCCAGCAACTCACCCATATCGCCATGTGCCAGTATTTTAGCTAGCTTGGTTCCTGGTCCGAAAAACCTGTATCTGGAAATGTCTATCTCAAATGGTAAATTGCTGATCAGCGTATCGACGATCCCCCTTCCAGATTTGATCTTTCTTCTTCGAGTCATCACACACTACTGTGCTACGAACCGATATATACCCGACCTTTATATGTTTTTGTTTCAGTTTCATGGAGATAATCAAGCAAAATATTAGTCTTCCTATCCGCATCACCGAGGAATATGTCGAAACATCACACAATGCATGTCATGGCACACTGTTGCCCAATACTGTGAGGGGATTTATTTGTGGACCATCAGGTTGCGGCAATATGTGTGTGCTTCTCAACCTTTTGGAGGAACCAAATGGTTTTCGATTAGAGAACATGTACCTGCACTCCAAATCGCTCCAGCAACCAAAATACCAGCATCTAGCATGACTACTAAAGGCTGTNACGGTCTTCGATTAGAGAACATGTACCTGCACTCCAAATCGCTCCAGCAACCAAAATACCAGCATCTAGCATGACTACTACANATGGTTTTCGATTAGAGAACATGTACCTGCACTCCAAATCGCTCCAGCAACCAAAATACCAGCATCTAGCATGACTACTAAAGGCTGTGCAATGCCTGTGCTATTTCCCTTCCAGCGATAATGAGGCTGTTATGCCACCAAGAAAAGTATTGCAAAACTCCATATTTATTTCCGACGATGTGGCATGTGAGAAACAGACTTGCAAAGGAGTACTTTAGTATACTGTATTTCATATAATTTGGCCAGATTCTGACTGTCAGTTAGTGGCAATTTTATGTATACAAAACAAACAAAGTGCATTTTACAAAATCCTGTATCAGCTGATGCAAGAATGTACAAAAGTTAAAATTACGTTAGCTATTCTGAATGCACTGCTGATGCACATAACACAAGCTGAAAATGCGAGATAAGAAAGAGTTTCTAGATTAATCAATACATTTTATTTTACGTGGTCACAGAACAGTGGTTGTGAGTGTTACAAACTAAATTTCTTGATAAACTAGTAATGTATAGGCATTCAAAATGAAATGCACAATAAAACTATGTGTATCCAAATGTAACGCAATTTCTAATCCTTTTTCATGTATCCCGACTCTCCAACCATGTGCTGCCATCTTGTCAGGTACAGTAGCGGCTCATAAGAACCCGTACCACACCATCTGTTACAACACGCCCTTCCATGCTATCTGTTATCCATATCCCGAACTACACCCAGAAACAGATTATAGTCTTGTTGTTTAAAACAACGTATTTACACGCATATATAAATGGTTTTATTTTCCTGCGAGCTCTGTATAATTTTTAAAGTAACATATATTTCGTGTTCAGAGATTACGAACGATCCTACACACATCCTCAGGCCTCTCTAGCCGCCTGCCGCACCACCCAAGTAGTTCACCAATTGCCGCACGAAGCACTCCTCGCATCAATTGATGGCGAATGGATACATAAACGAAAAGTAAACATTGGTGTGGCGATCGTCAACTGTCAAGTATGTGGCCTTCATATATGAGATGGACTATAGCATGTGACGGTATGCGAATGTTGACTGTGTGTACTTGAGTCAAACTTATTAACGTGTGCCAAAAGAGTTACTATGTGATTATGTGAATTTCCTCATATTGTTTCGCATGGATGATATGAACTTGCGTCATGCTTGCGATAACCAGATCAATATGGAGATGACATTCACAGAGTTTAAGGAAATGTGTTTTTTGTACTGGAATGAAGAGTACAGTATATTGTTGATCGATAAGGATTCGCCAGTACAGAAGGACAGGTACAGGTGTGGCTTCTGTCAGTTTATAGTAAGATGCCGACCATGAGTCACGACACCATTTCCAAGTTCCGACATGGTCTATGCTCCAATTATGATTATGGGAATGGGTTCATGGAATCTCACCTCGCCACTGTTCACAGGAGCCTGCAGCTTCTTGGGCAAATTATGGAGAGCATAAAAAATGAATTGATGGAAAATTTGGTTGCCATCGACTGGCATGTAGGGTATGCAGAGATAATGCACAGATAATAGACCTGATCAATGCGTCGAATGTGTAGAAACAGAAAGAATTGAAGCCTCTTAAAAATATGTTAACGTCCAAACTGGCTGAGAAAACCGATGTTGCGAGGCATAGCAAGAAGGTGCTGGATGATTGCATCGAATGACTAGAAAAAATTGACAATTCAACCTGTGGGGTTGTGTGTTTATTCAATTATATGAATGATGGCAGACCGAACCAAACAGACGACTGAGCTTCAACTTGCCATCGAAGCTGTTCGCGCGAAATATATACTAGCGAAAAGTTAAAGACTGGCTCTCGAGAATCGAAGGGCAGACGNGCCATCGAAGCTGTTCGCGCGAAATATATACTAGCGAAAAGTTAAAGACTGGCTCTCGAGAATCGAAGGGCAGACGCTTATATGCCAATAACCAGCTATCTCGACGAAGTTGGTCGACAATGCCCGGAGGCAGCTTTGCCTTGACTGGATATCAAACACAAAATCAAGGTGCAAGGACCAACCCAGATGCATAAACGGAAAATAAGTCCGGAACTGCCCGAATCGGAAGGGGCCATCACTAGCGACGAAGACGATTTACCCCTGATCGATTTGTTGAGTGCGCAAGAATGGAAACGAATACGAGAGGGTGGAGTAGAGGTGGGCACCCTGGTAAGGCACTACATCGCTTCCAACTCTGATCGGAACAGCGACAAGATGTACAGCTTGCAACACCATGATGAAAAATGTTTTCTCGGAAACAAGGAAGTAATGTTTTTTTTCAGTAGATGTGTTGCATATCAGCAGGCATAAGGCGAAAATAATGCATAGTCGGTGCGAACTTTTATTTTGTAGGCATCCCAGATACTACACCCTATCGGATTTGCACAAGTATCGTCATCTGCTACAGTCCAGGCATGCTCATCATGTGAACGATAACCCCTTTTTTGAAGTGCATGGTTCTGCTTCCTCTCACCTCCCCCCNAGTCCAGGCATGCTCATCATGTGAACGATAACCCCTTTTTTGAAGTGCATGGTTCTGCTTCCTCTCACCTCCCCCCCACGTCCTAACAAGGGGACCCATGCAGGAAATTAGGGAGGGAGGCTAGAAAGGATATAAGCCTCTTTGCAAGGAGGGTGGGAACCAGTTGAAGATTACAGCACAGAGAGCACGGTCAGTTATCAGTAGACCATCTGTCAGTTCGTGAATACCGCACACAGAGCGATCAGCCGTGCCGAGTGCGGCCGGGGGAGATTGGACCCCTCCCCCCCACGACAACAGTACATCAGTACATGAGTACATCAGTAGAACAGTTAGTGAACAGGACAGTTCATTATCACCGATCCAAGAGAAGAGTTACGTCAAGAAATCGGGAGAGTACGCCAGAACGAACCCAGAACAGCAGTCCAGGGGAGACGGAACCAAAGCGGGCCTTTTCCAAGGTCGCCCAAATCGCCGGATCTCATCCACAGCCGGCAACATACCAGTACCACACCAGCAGAGTAGTTAAGTATCAAGTCACCGTCCAGAGATGCCCCCCCTCCACCCCGACGTCGCCCACAGTTAATCCGAGTTAGCCAAAATAAAGTACCCCACCTTGAATGTGTTTCTGTATGTTTTTTTTNCGACGTCGCCCACAGTTAATCCGAGTTAGCCAAAATAAAGTACCCCACCTTGAATGTGTTTCTGTATGTTTTTTTTAACTCGAGACAATATATCCATCCATTAAAAAGAAACACCAAAAGACTACCTTATTGAAATACCCTCAAATCCCAGACACCTTATAGTCTGTGCCCGGAGGAATTAACTCCAACCCTATGAACCACCTTGTATGCCACAGGTGGGGAATAGCGTCAATGTGTTTTGGGGTGATCCAAACAAACTCGTTGATAGACAATGGATACTGGTCACTTTACAGTCTGTGGGCAACCAGTCGCACACTAATGATATTATATCCATCATCGAAGAACTAGTCGACNGCTGGTCACTTTACAGTCTGTGGGCAACCAGTCGCACACTAATGATATTATATCCATCATCGAAGAACTAGTCGACGCTGGCTATGTCATTAGATTACGAAATATGCAGTTTCTCGGGAATTGCACATGTCGGCCAGAAGAAATTATCATCGGGGAATGTATGTCATGAAAGGGCAGGATGATACTTTACAATCCGATCTTATCGAAATGCAAGACTTTGCTGTTGCGAATAAAGACCGCAGCTGCATTTTGATCATAATAGACACATTTTCCAAGTATGCCTGGGCTAGACCACGCAAATCGAAGAATGCATGTGATGTCACCGAGGCCATGGTGGATGTGTTGAGTGAAGGATACATACAGAAATATATCCACACCGACGATTGTAAAGAATATATTAATGCTACTTTTCATGCATTGATGAATGGCGCAAATCACTATTCAATGTACTCTGTACTCAAGGCTAGCATCACCGGCGTTTTCACCGGACTCTGAAAGCCAAACTGTGGAGACATTTCACGTCGAATGGAAACTACAAGTGGCTTGAGTTACTGCCGAAACTCGTCCGCGAGTATAATTTTACAGTTCATTCTACCACTCGCATGAAGCCCAAAGATGTCAAGGACGACTCCCTGCTTTGGACGGTGTATGCTATCCCGACGAGGACGGACCCGCACAAGCCTAAAGCCAAAATCGGTGACCTGGTGCGCATCTTCAATTAGTGTGGCATTTTTCACAAAACCTATCATCATCTGCGGAAGTGTACAAGGTGGTTCGCATATGACACTGGTACCGATGCATGTATTACCTCGAGGACTACACGGCGAACCCAAATTCGTAGACTTTTACGCAGAGGAGATCCAGCCAACGAAGTTTCCCGATGTTTATATAGTGGAAAAGGTGCTGAAATGACATAATGGACGTGTGTATTTGAGGCGGCTCGAACACTCGAAGCATGACGATTCCTGGGTCGATGAGAAAGGCATTTTGAAATAGGAAATACAAATATTTTTAAGGAATGTTATGTTCATGAAATTTTTTTTAATAAACTAAGTTTTATTTTAATTAACATTTATTTTATTCTTGCCTGTATTTGTATGCAGCATTACAGGGTTTGAGATAGCTATCTCTGTGAAACAAAGCTAGCACAGCTCTCCCCATGCATGTTGACTTAGTCTATCTGACACTGAGCAGGTGTGAAAACGACTTGGAGCATGTGTGCAGTTACCTGACACCACGCAGGCGCAGATGTGAGAGAACGACTTGGAATCACGTATGCTTGTACATGTACAGTTACCTGATGCAGCGCAGTTGCAGATGCAGAGACCTGTGAAAATGCTAATATTGCACTCCCCCGCCCATTCCCGTGCACCCCCTCATACCCCTATGCAAAAACTGCTACTAACACCTGCGGCCCTGACCTTGAATACGGTCGGTTTTAACCGGATTTTTCCAGATTTATTCGCACGGGATGCAGGGTTCATGGTCTGCTCGCTTGCACTTGGCTCAGGATCGACATCATTACCCTCCCTCTTCCCATCCACCCAGTGGTGTCTAGATGTAGGCCAGTTATTATAGGTGCGGTTCAGCTGTATCGAGAGCCTGCCCGCGCATCCTGGCAGTTTAATTTTCATAAAACGCAGAGCTGAACACACCCTCTTTTTTCATTAAATATTTTTTTCAAAAAACAAAAAAGTTTTTAATTATTGCATTATACTAAAAAAACTTTTTTAAATTCGTATAAATATCTATCTTTTCACTGACAATACTATTAACAGTTGAAAGTGCGATTGGAACTTTCAGAAATTTGAGGCAAAGGCCCGGAATTATTAAATTTTTACACATTTTTTTTAAAATTAAAATAATTTATTTTTGATTAGGGGTTTTTGTGAGGTACGAGGGGAGATCAATACGTCTCCCGATGCACTGGGTACCAACGTGGCAGGCGGAAATTTTTTACTTTTATTAAAATCTTTTTATGCAACATTACTCGAAAGAAGTAGACAAATGGAATTACGATCTGCAGCAACACTCTAAACAGATATAATTATTAAAAATACAAGGTAGCCGGCTGATACATCTTAATTTTTTATTAAAATCAATTTTTAATTGAAATATTTTTTTTATTAAAATTTTATTACATTTTTTTTATTATTATAAAAAAAATATTTTTCCTAAAATAATTTTTAGGGATGACAGGAGGAAGAACATCCAACATGGAATTGAGCCCTGGCTGTGATGCTTACCAATACGGAGGATGGCACCGACCAATATGGCCGACAGCTGCGCCTATCAAGATGGCGGACGGATCCGTGATACGATGCCTGATGTATGCTCCCGAATCGGCATAAGCACACTACTAACGAGTCGTGGTCCAACTGCGAAAGGAACACAAATAAACGTATCGTAATAGATACTTGCAAATTTCATATTATTATTCGAAGAACATGTTAGACTTTAAGAGCTTGTACGTTTGACGTACTTTTGTCACTAGACCATTATTTTTTTACACTGATACCGTGCGGTTTGTAGGCACACGGTTATTTTTTAACCATGTTAGTTTTTAAACATCGTATTCTCATTCAGGGAATAGTTTTGGTTTTCAAGGCAAAGCCGCTTGTTTTCTTTTCCAGAACCTGACTTTATTGTTCATTTCTATGTAAAAGCGAGGTTAGAAAATGTTTCAGTCATTGTTTCTGTAATTTGTTTTTTTCAACTACGAATATTCCAAGAGTTCGTTACCTTTTCATTTTGAAATTTTTCGGTGACCAGTTACTTCGATCAGTTTAAGTTGTTGTGTCAACAGCTTGAAATAACTTTAGTTAAAGGAATTGTAAATTTTGTAGCGAAATATTATGCAGTTGGTTTGTGAATTTCATATTTAAATGCTTTTATGTCAATGTAATTTTATAAAGTATTCATGATATTAATGGAAAATACCGCATAATGATAAAGGATTGTATCACTGGTTCAAGCGACTTAATATCTGTGAAAGTGACTGGTTTTTTCGGAACCCACCCTACAGGTTTCTTCTTGTTCTCTACTCGTTACGGCGTGACACAAAANTGAAAGTGACTGGTTTTTTCGGAACCCACCCTACAGGTTTCTTCTTGTTCTCTACTCGTTACGGCGTGACACAAAATATAATAAGCTCCGACTATTATCTAGTTTTAATGGAGTGCTCTTTAGATTTTTACCGTTTTGGCGGTAAACCTGTTGGGTTGGAAAATGCTGTGTTGAGGCCATTCCTCTACCTTGCTGCCGAGGTGTGGCAGACTTTCTTTGAAGTCGCCTTGCGTCTTCTTGATGACGTTGCAATGATGAAGTAGCACCTATGCTGGCAGGGAGATGTCCCGAAGATGGGCCACATCTCAGAGAAATCCAGCCACCTTTTTGTATCGTTTTCAGCATGTGCATGAATCTTTCAACTATACAGAAATGAGATCGCCGTCTTTAGTAATTTTGAACTCAATCTATCATAAAAAAAAAAGAACGTAACCTCTACATTTTTGTATGGCTCAACATATTTTGTAATTGTGAACTTTAAATTGTTTTATTGTGCGATGCCAACAATATTAACGATTATTTCTTCCAGACATTTTAGCTTCTTAGAACATGCCAACGATATTATATATATATATATGTATATATATATATATGTATATATGTATATATATATATACATATATATAGTTTTTATTACTGTTACACATTTCAGAATTTTTAATTATTGTTATTTGCACCTTTATTATAAAATACTTTTGGTCACACGAAACTAAGTTCTACTTTATTTATCAACTACTTTGTTCTTTTTTACTCTAAATCCCATTTTGATTTATTGCTGTAGGTAATAATAATAATTATTATGGTGTGTAAGTGTGCTGGAGTATTAATTTCGCCTCGGCCTCTTTGTTTCTCCATTTTATATTGGGGTCACACCTACACAACTAGATCCTTCAGAGCTTCTACTTGTAGCGTGCTCGTGGTTATATTCCAAGACGTCCCCCACTGCTACGAAACTGGTAGCATCCGCGTGGTTATTTTCCGCGAATTTTCACCAATGCTTCAATACGCTCAGGGGAACATTGCCCCGATGAATAAAACACTTGATGTTTCTGTGACTAAGTCAAGGCTCTCGAATTCAGTAACGAAACACCTTCTAAACGAAGCAGTAGATAATTAACATACGGTTTCTGGTAGAGTATGTAAATAACTGTGAAGTCGTTCTTGATATAGCTTGATAATGGTGTAATGNATTAACATACGGTTTCTGGTAGAGTATGTAAATAACTGTGAAGTCGTTCTTGATATAGCTTGATAATGGTGTAATGAGAACTTTGAAAAGACCTGCTTAGAACAAATTTTTATCTTCATTCTGTTTCCTTTCGCCATATGTTAAACTAATATTGCCATGTGTCTGATCACTTTGTTAATGCACCATAGAAGTNCATTCTGTTTCCTTTCGCCATATGTTAAACTAATATTGCCATGTGTCTGATCACTTTGTTAATGCACCATAGAAGTGAAATATTGTACAACTTTTAGGAATGACAATGTGTTACTAATATGAAAATTAGTAACTTAATGTCCATATTAACACCAACGTTACTAACTTCATTGACCATAAATTTAAACATCACACGCACAGTACGTCAGTTATTACGAACTAGTTTTATCAGTTACCTGTCAACTTGCAGTGTGCACTGTAGCATGTAAGTAGTTATGGGCAATTCATTTTTTCAAAGCTTCGTTCCAAAGTGCTGACTTTACCGTGAACAGCCTTTTGCAAATCACGCAGATTTTGTAGATACCTGTCGTTTTTATTCACGTAACATATCCAGCTTTCCGTTAATGGTCTTTAGATTAAGCGAGTGAATGAGTGAAGGAGATTTGGACGGCTCTTAACATCGAGGTCTCGAGAGCTGACGAGGGTGAAGCGGGGTGAGTNGGAATGCAAGGGCGGGGGAATGGGAGATCCTCGAGGAAACCCGCTGACCAGCGGCATCGTCCGGCACGATTCCCACATGCGAAAATCCGGGGGCCTGACCCCGACGAGAATCTTACCAGTTTCTCCTTGGTGGGAGGCGAGTAGGCAATCTGCCACACCACCGCGGCTCTGTCTTTAGATTTAAATGGAGTCATTCAAGTCGTATCGAACCAACTATGGCCCAGAAAGAACTCAGCAGTATATCACAAGTTACAGAAGTTCATCCTGCCACGAATAAAAAATAAAAAAAAGTGCTTCGCAGGTCACTGTGGCCGGGGGTGAGCTGGGCGAAGTATGAGATCCCTGCACAGCGGTCAGGGAGTGCGGTAAGGGTGAATGTTGGGAGTGAGGGAAGGGTGGGAAGACACCCTAGTGGGCGAGGAAGGGGGAGTGATATTCCGGGTGACTGGCGCGTGTGGTCACGGTGTGCGAGGCCGTGCTCGATAATGGGCCGGTGATTAACGACGGCGTGCTCGCGAGAGGAAGGCAGGCAGCCTCCTTAATTTACGGCCCGGGTCGCTCCGTCAGCAAAAACCTGCTTCGCAATGCCCCCCTCCCCCCACACCCCTTGCACCAAGGCGACGGAAATTCCCAACCCCCTTCTTTTTTTGTCTCCGGAAATAATAGCACTGTTTCAAAAGGAGAGAGAAAAGGTAGAATTTCTGAAAGTTATATTCGGCTTTCGGTGGGAAATGCCGAGGAACTGGAAACAATAAAGATTGTAGAAGGAGGCCATGAAACTGAAGCTGCGCGGTACAGAATGTCTCGTTTTCGCGGACCGGATAATTGTGCAAATTCCTTTCGTCCAGATGCTGGGAGTTATTATTTTAATACAAGTAAATTTTTATTACTTGTGTTATTTAGTTTAAATTTTTTCTCAGCAGCCATTCCGATTGAAGAAATACGCTGTTGGAAAAGGCAACGAAAGTAAAATTAGCATTCAGAGTACACAAGACATCCACTTGAGTTTAGTGAAATTAATTATACTAAAATCTGAACTGAACCCCTCAACATTTTCATGTCTCTATTATTAGCTTAAATAACAAATCTATTATTTTTTTTGTTTATGGTGGACACTCAGCCTCGTTAAAATAACTGTATACAGCTATTTAGGCGTTTGTGAAAAGTCAGTACATTTCTGGTTTGAATAAAAATTTTACTCATCTCGGTCGATAAATAACGCAATTGAAGTTTAGGCCTACTCGCGTTCAGAAAGTGTACCGAGTTAACTTGATCGTCTACTCTATGAACTCCTGGCTAACCGTGCTGCACACCATGGTAAATGGGCTTTAGCAGACGTCATTAGTTAAACGGCGTGAAAATAAGTAAGCAATGCAGGCAAAACAAACAAGTAAGGCATTCCCAAAAGCGGCGTTGAGAAGAGCATGGTAGCGATTATCGTATTTTCGTTAGATGAACAGAAAGTGAAGGGTTCTTTTCAAGTAGCTAGTAGAGGAGGAGGGACGGACTGAGCGACGTGCAGGGAGCCAATGGTCCCATCACACCAACGAGCACGACGACACACATATGATGCGCAAAGCTGTTACGGACCGCACTGACACGACAAACACCGTAGCTCAGGAGTTGAGGCGTGCGGCATATAATTCTGTGTCCGACCGTCTTCATCATCAGGGTATCTTTGTCCAGGCAGCCATTTCTGCTGCTGTCGCTGACTGCTCACCACAGCATCAAGCCGCTGCAACTGTGCGTGGGACGTCGGGTCTGGAAAGACGAATGGCATGCCGCCATCTTCTTCAACGAATCCCTCTTCGGCTTGCAGCACCGCGATGGCCACATCCGTCCCTGGCCGAGTGCTGCATCGTCGTATCGTCTGAGCACCTGGAGTCACGCACTACCACTCCACATCACTAGCGTGCTGACCAGTAACAGCCACATCGCGGAGGTGTTGAGGTCCGTCGTCCCCGGTCTCCACTGCTCCACTGCTACTCTGTGCTAACAGGACACCACGTGACCCAATGTGGTGCACATCGTCCGAAGTTTCCTGCGTGACAACTACGTCACGTTGCTTCCTCAGCCTGCGTGTTTCTCCGGATTTATCGCCGTCGAAAACACGAGATCAGTGGACGGACGGTTTGCCGCGGCCACAATGAATGAACTTTGGACACACATCGAATCAGCATGGGTGGAGATACCCCAGATGGACAATTAAAGTCTCTTACATACTAGCAATGCTGCGTCGTGTAGCTGCAGTTATTGCCACCCCTGGTGGTGCAACACAGTACTGACTTATTCATGTTCTGTACGTCGTGCCGAGCGGAAAGTGTTAAAATGTTAACTGTGAATGGTGAGTATTCTGCCCAATAAATCTGGCTATGATAGTTCACTTCCTTCTTGGTGTTACAATTTTAATGGCCAGCAGTGTATTTTCTCTTCACCGATACCAACTTTATTGGACACATGCCAGTTATTGTACCCGTCAAATTATATGCAGATAGGGGCAGTGCCATTTTTCAAATGTTGATTTCTAAAATGCTTAGTTAACATTGAACAAGCAATTTACCTAATAAACGCTTCATATTATTATCTCTTAAAACAAACCTCATGGTTCGCTGGTTTGTTTTGTGTGCATTGATGTTAATGTCAATATCTGCAACGACCTGAACACGCTGCNTACCTAATAAACGCTTCATATTATTATCTCTTAAAACAAACCTCATGGTTCGCTGGTTTGTTTTGTGTGCATTGATGATAATGTCAATATCTGCAACATTTGGAAAAATAAACAAATAAGTTGGAAATGAAAGATTTTTGTGTGCCTCCGTATAATTCATTTTCATTCTTTTTAATGAGTTTAGGTTTCCAGATGAGAAAATTTAGCGAATTTGTGTGGCGCAGTGCACGACCTGAACACGCTGAGTTTGTGACATTTTCACGACCAGCTAAAAATGAGTCCTATATCCGCCAACGCACAAACATGAACTTGAGTTATATTGGTATCTATATTCCCACTCACCTCCATTTTAAAAGCCCATATTACACTAGGCATGCTTACTTCACAATGTTCATTACGGAGAGAGATCATGAATAGTTGCAAGGTTTCAACAGCTACGCGTTTTATGCGACTGCCTACAAATATGATAGGTTCATTACTTGTGCAACTTAATTACTATTGGCCCAGTCATGAAACAAAATATATTATCACTAATATTATAAATGCAGAAGTGTGTTTGTTCGATTGGTCTGCTTTCACGCGCAACGGAGCAACGGATAGGCATGANGGTTTGCTTTCACGCGCAACGGAGCAACGGATCGGCATGATTTTTTTGTACAGAGATAGTTGGAGAGCCGGGAAGTGACATGGGCTACTTTTTATCCCGAGAAAATATATCATTCCTTCGGGGAAATTCTTATTGGAAAATGAAAAAAGTACACAAACGGAATAACAATGCAACGTCGCAACAGAGCAACAGTTCGACGTAATTTCTTGCACAGGAATAGTTGGAGGGCTGAAAGGTGATGTTGGCAACTTTTTATGGCAAGAAAATATCTCAAAAAATCTACAAATGATAATAGTGAATCAAGTCGGAAAAGTTTGCCGCCAGCGCGCTCTCTTGCAATACGCTGTCTAAACCGTTCAAAATGGTAAAATATAATGTAGTAAAGAGTTGTGTACAGTAAAAAGAACTAAGGAAAAAAAAACTCAGCGGTAGCATGTATCTTTATATAACAGAGAAATACTTATAAGTGTTTTTACGATTTAATACACCGATACGTTGAGTTTTATAATACGTATAGAGTTTATAATAATAACAATAAGTAAAATTCAACTTTATTAAAAGAAAACCTAAACGTTAACTTTGTAGTCCACGCGAGCGGAGCCGCGGCCACAGCTATAATCATCAAGACTTGCTATCATAAACCACATGTGTGCACTTAGAATATTAAAAGCCAGCCTGCGTGGAACTTCACTGCTCGCAGAAGATCACGTGTCTATTGTCATTACTATAGAGCGTTTCACTCCTAGGCTGCAATGTGTGCTGTATTGGACATTCGCTCTCTCTTTCCGATACATGATTTCTGTCGTTAACGCTGTCCTTGTTCCCGCGTGCACTGTTGCCTGGTAATGTATATTTTTGCAGCATCAAACAATATGCCATTTTCGTTGCGTGCGCGCCATGCAATCACGATGACAGGGTTTCTCACAGGTTTCAGTTTCAAACGAGTCGATTGGCTTTGGGTCGCAGGATTAGATTCTCTCAGTTTCCACGTATGTAAAAACCGATACAATTCTCTTAATCAGGTCATTTCCTTCGCTACCCATTCGTTACTCAGCTAGCCAGTCACGTCGCTAAGTTGAAGTAATCTGGCAACAGCGCACACTATACACACCGTACTGCAATCTAGAAGTGGGACGCCCTATAGCCAGTTGTCAGCCAATGTCATGCCGAGTTCACGTCATTCCTTTCTACGTACCATGGGGCTGCGGTTGGCGCGGCGGATAAAGCGCTCGCCTCCCCAGGAGGTGAACCGGGTTCGATTCCCGGCGGGGTAGCTCCCAGATTTTCACATGTAAGAATCGTGTCGGACGACGCCGCTGGTCGGTGGGTTTTCTCGGGGATCTCCCCTTTTCACCCCGTCCTTGCATTCCGGCGCTGCTCCATTATCACTTCGTTTCGCCCTCGCGGGCTCTCAAGACCTCGATTTTGAGAGCCGCCCAAATCTCTGCACCCTTCACCTGGCAGCACCGGGCATGGCCTTGACTGTGCCAGAAACGACCCGGAAGTGCGCTGTTCGCAGCACAAGTGAAACTGCCGCTGGCGCACACGNTGCCTCGGCCGAGGGTAACGAGCTTTCGAGCTTGAACGCGCAGCGGCAGACGCCTCTCGCTGGCGCGTGTCCCATTTGACGGAAATTTAATTAACCGCCTGCGCGCTCCGGTACGGCCACGCACTTCCCTTCACTACCCCCTTCGAACCCTGCTCGTCCAATTAGACTGCGCCGTACGAGCCTCCCCCCTTGCTTCCCGCCCGCAGATTCCAGCCTGAAGGTCGCCGCACAAGACTTTTCTCACGAAAGGTGAATTTTTCGTGACAATATTTTGCGAATACGTATTCCAACAGATCTTACCTTCAGATTGCATTGTCCAACATACCGCGGATGACCCTGAGCTTATTAGTAGTTCAATTTAAACTGAGGTCTTTTGAAAGCCCTGCTTAAGATCTACTTGCACGCACATTGCGTATTCTTCCACGATATGTAAATTTAACATTGCCGTGGCCCTGATCTGTTTATCCATGCGTTGGTCAAGTAAACCAGGGAAATTATTTGAAAAGTAAATATTTTACGGAATTATTGATTCTTACACGTATATGAATGTATACTCCATTCACGATTACTTCCAACATTTCTGAAGCCATGCTAAAGTTCTGTCGCCAGGATATTCTTTCGCCTCATTCAAAATAAGCTTAGAAAATTACACGAGAGGCCAACGCACCGCATTCGTGCGAAGTCAGAGTAATAACATTTTGCATAGGAACTATTTCTTACTAGCTATTACCAACTCACCTATTTCCACTCTGTCTTTATTCATATTTGTTATAAACGAAATATAATTGACAGATTCACTATAAGTAAAACTTTAATTTAACCAACAATATGGTATTTCTATGTTAACACAAGTATAAAATGCTTGTGGTACATTTCATGTTTCAGAAACCACTAAATACGTAATACATGGGATGTTTTCTTAAAGGTATGAGTAAAAAAATTTGCGAAGACACCTTGAATAGACCATAAAATAAAAACAGAAGGAAAAATAAATTATGTCGATATTCTCAGACTGTTACCTAACACATGTAACACAGTGTTAATACACGGAACCATGCTCCATCCATCGCTACCAACCTTACTGGACACATTCCGCTAAGTGTGCTTGTCAAAATACACGCAGGTTGGGGCAGCAATATTTTTAAACGGTTGATTTAAAAAATGCTTGGTTAACTATACAGGAATATAATAATATGAATAGGCTACATACAACTAAAGGAAGGGAAAATCCCGGGCAATCAACTTCAGACTGTAGCTCGTTTGTAACTGTGGCAGCATATAATGAGCAGTTGTACCGGTGAGGGTATCCTACTCGCGGATTTTTTTTTNTAGCTCGTTTGTAACTGTGGCAGCATATAATGAGCAGTTGTACCGGTGAGGGTATCCTACTCGCGGATTTTTTTTTCTGTCTATGCTCCTTTTGCAATAGGCGTAACTCCACAACCGTCTATAGAATGGATGAGTGAGAGAGTGAGTGGAGAAATTTTGGCGGCTCTGATCAGCACGGCCTTGAGAGCCGACGAGGGTGAGGCGGGGTGAGCAATTATGGAGCAGCGACGGAATGAAGGGGGCGGGGAAAACCGGACATCCCCGAGAAAACTCGCCGACCNTAGCTCGTTTGTAACTGTGGCAGCATATAATGAGCAGTTGTACCGGTGAGGGTATCCTACTCGCGGATTTTTTTTTTCTGTCTATGCTCCTTTTGCAATAGGCGTAACTCCACAACCGTCTATAGAATGGATGAGTGAGAGAGTGAGTGGAGAAATTTTGGCGGCTCTGATCAGCACGGCCTTGAGAGCCGACGAGGGTGAGGCGAGGTGAGCAATTATGGAGCAGCGACGGAATGAAGGGGGCGGGGAAAACCGGACATCCCCGAGAAAACTCGCCGACCAGCGGCGTCGTCCGGCACGGTTCCAACTTGCGAAGATCCGGGAGCGACCCCGCCGGGAATCGAACCCGGTTCTCCCAACTGGGAAGCGAGTATCTATATAACGAAGATAATTCAGCCACTTGCATCGGCTACTTCGACAGTGAAACGCTCTGTGTTTGTAAATGATTAAGTCGCTTTACGTGAAGCTGATTAGAATCGCTCACAATTCACCAGGTGCATTCATTGTCGTTTACAAAAAAGAACGTACGTGTACTAGTTTTGAAGTCTAGCCTGGTTCCAAATTTATTCAGGAAACTTTCTGGTTTGTGATGATTCCTCGACTGCGCCAAGTGTTAGGGCGACGGATTTCTGGTGACCACGATGACTCTAACAGAGAAGAGAGAAAATTAAAGATCCTTCCGGTAACAGGTCATACTTTACATTCGTTTGCGAATGCGTGAATTTTGCAACAGGATCGCGAGTTACGAAATACGCTCTGAAGGACATTGAGTCAGTATCAAACCTGCAATAAGAGAATATCGCGAATCACGTGTAACCCAGTCAAGAGTTAAACTGTGAGCTGTAAAAATTAATTTGTGACCAGGTGGAGTTAGGATACATAGATCTGATGACGCACCCAGATAAACTCTAATCGTAGTTCAGATCGCGCCAATTACTGCAACTGACGTAACAGCCAGGGTAGGCACCAGTGGGGATACCTCCAAGACAAAGCCCAATATTACTCGATGGTATTAGACAAGTTTGTCTTTAACGTCTCCAATGAAGAGGACATTATTTGTTGTATCAGAGGTCCGTCCATCCAAAGAGGTGGAACCTACAGATGAAAGTAGGAAGTGAGTATCATTTCCAAACACGCGTCTTCTACCACCACACATACCACGTAGGACCCCGCAGTTCGTAACAGCGAGAAAAGCCAGCCTGTCGCTCGACATAAATACAGGCACGACCGGAAAAGAATGTGACTCACGTGAAAGTTTCCGTAAGGGTTAGAAGAAACGCCATGTCACGACCTAAGCATAATTGCTAAGTGTAAACATGTTAAGCGTGGAATGACAACAAGGTCACAGTCTGAGCAATGGAGACGAGAGCTGTGTTATACGGTTGGAGAATGAGAGTAAGTAAAGAGGATTTATGCAGTGGGGACACAGGGGTTATACCTGTCATCTGGGACACCCCTTGTCCCTCTGGACACTCAGAGCCCGACCACGCACACACACACACGCACACACCGTTACGTGCTCTGTCCGTGATGGAAGGCGATTCAAGCGACGGCGTTATCTCGAGCGCATTCATCCGAGCCCATTATCTCCCCACCCACAATTCTCCGTCCAGCCAAAATGGCGAACCGTTCAATGGACACACGCCCTTCCTCCCTGCAGCAGCGCTGATTGCCGCCACCTGACATTTTCACCAAATCGCCGGCGACTGAGGAATCCTCCGGGTTCAGCGATCCGAGAGATTTTATTAGGCAACTCTCCTTGGATCCTCTAGTAGTGCTTGCTCGTGTGGCGAGGGAACAGGGATTGGCTGTTCGCGACCAACTCCCGCCTTCAATGCCGCCGCCTACCTCGCGCTTCAACTGCTTTGCAGTGTGTTTGAGATCCGCGTTTTTTTTTTTACCAAACAACTGAACGTGTCCCCATGATACCAATGCACGAAAAGAAGACACANTACCAAACAACTGAACGTGTCCCCATGATACCAATGCACGAAAAGAAGACACTTCAGGCGAGGTACGAATAACACTCCCAATACGCCATGTACATTATAAATGCTATTCCCGAGTCCTCCAACATAGCTGAAACGGATTTTTTCACACAGCTATATCTCTTAATATACTAGTTGCAAACAAGGGAAACTATTATAGGGATCTTCATTGAACTTTTCTTCATA
>NQII01003635.1:39135-58618 GCA_002778355.1 Clitarchus hookeri | reverse complement strand
ATGTGGCGGAGCCAACTAGATGCAGCGCCACGGCCAGTCAGAGAATGAGTATTATTGCATCAAGGACACCGCATGGCCACAGAGTATTCAAGAATACAGAGGCGGAAGAGTCGCTATCATTCTGTGTAACTATCAAAATAAACACTGCCATGTGACTTTCTGCTAGTTTTTACATCAGCTGGCTCACATATCCACTACATGCTCAATAAATAAGCAACTAAAAATAATAAATCAACACTATTAACTCGTGCATGTCAATTTCAGTAAAATAAATATTAATCTGTGAATATTGACTGAGGTTCACGATTTTTTTTTTTCTGTTTAAATATAAATTAATGCCCTTAACTGTTAATACTTTAAAACACACACACACATGTATTNATGTTCACGATTTTTTTTTTCTGTTTAAATATAAATTAATGCCCTTAACTGTTAATACTTAAAAACACACACACATGTATTTCAGCTTTCAGAATTGCAAAACGCAGATCGCAAAAAAATCAAAACACCCTTCCAAAGTTCCTTCAAGGCCATTCAATATTCAAAATTTATACAGAATTAAATTGCATGTAGTAGCAAACTTTACAGGTTGGTATATTATGTGAAATTTCAAGAATTTCTAGGACAAGAAACTAGAGGGCGATACATCAGAAAGCAGTAACACAATGACAATTCACTCAGAATACGTCGATACCTCAGTACGATACCGTTATAGCTTAAAACATGCGATTTTTCAGGAGGAACAATTTCACTGCATTTTCATGTTGCATTATCCCGCGCAAAAGTATAACCGTTCATATTTAAGTTGTAAAACTTTTACAAGTAACAGGTATTTTTCTGTACTGCACATTGTAAAGACGTTAATTAAAAAAAATCCAACTTTTTGAGTTGTAACACACTTGTACTGTAATTTTTCATTTATTACTTAATGAATGTTTTATTTCAGGAGTTACAAACTGACGCTGAAAATCACGTCGGTAGTGTACTAGTATTTTGTTGAAACACAAGCGCGGACCGGAAAATAAACAAGACCCAAACAATGAACCAGCTAACGCGAACGTTGCGTCAGCAACGTGATGATATAAAAGAGTTGGAAACATAAATGTGTTGCAATCCCACCAAGTTTTGTTCTTATTTGCATACGACAAAAAAGAATCTGAATCACAGGTGGCAACCATTTCTAACTTTGCGACTAGGAAGACGTCGAAACATGGAACTACTCGTAGTTCGCTGCCGCTTCGCTGTGAGCGCTGCCGTCGTCGTGTACGTTAAAATACGCGCAGTTACGGGAAGTGAACTTTCCATTGGGTTGATTTCAAGAGTGGTCGGCTTGATTGTGAACATACTGCAATAGGAAGGTAGGCAGAGCTTAAGGGGACTCGCTACTGAAATATTGTATTTAAAATCAGTGTTTTCGCGAATACGCTCATCTCAGGAAATGAATGTGTTGGAAATAAGACATTTTCCAAAAAAAGGGTAGAAAAAAATTAACAGCTGCCACTTTTTTACGTTTCTCTTATTTAATATATTCGAAGAGAAATAAGGGACAATGGTTAAAAGCAGCGCCTTTGGGACTTTTCTGCGCAGATTACGCAAGGGAAAGGAAATAAAGTATAAAGTGGCATCTGTAGTTTAATCCATTCTATTACATCGCGTGTAATAATATCCTCGTGTAACAGATCTCATTTCCGAGAAATACAACTTTCCAAGAATGCTTATCGCAGCCTTAGGAGGACTTGTCGTAATGCTTCGTTATAACCATATGTGACCTTGAGTGAGCGAGTGAAGAGATTTGGGAGTCTCTTGACAGCGAGGTCTTAAGTGCTGATGAGTGACTGAGTATATGGAGCAGCCCCGGAATGAAAGGGTGGGGGAAGCGGGAGATCCCCGAGAATACCCGCCGACCAGCGGCATCGTCCGGCACGGGTCCCACATGCGAAAATGCGGGAGTGATCCGACTGGGGATTCGGCCAGGGATTTAACCCCAGTTCGCCTTGGTGGGAGGCGAGCAGGCTAACCGCTCATACACCGCGGCCCCCGTGACCTTGAGGCGTTATAATTTTTTATACCAAGAATTTCTCTTGATATATTGTCAACATGTTAGCAAAGAGACGGAACCAGTTGCTCTTCTGTCAGGAACAAGGATCGACAATGGTCTTAGTTAGGGTGTAAACCTGGCATTCACTTGGAGGAGGGCCGGGCCGATGATGGAACCCGGAAACTCCCACGAATGCCAGTTACTGTCTTATCATACCTTGCTTGGCGTCTGTTGAAAATTCGCTCACATAATCACAAGGGTCAA
Source organism: Clitarchus hookeri (assembly GCA_002778355.1). NCBI lineage: Eukaryota > Metazoa > Arthropoda > Insecta > Phasmatodea > Phasmatidae > Clitarchus > Clitarchus hookeri. Next base: position 56,316 of record NQII01003635.1, on the reverse strand, counting down.
CTACAATGTTCGAATAAATTTCTGCGAAATCACGGAGAAATACTGATTACAGATTATCCAGAAATATTTGTAAATTTACAGACGCTTTGTGTTTCAAATAACGAACTTAGCGTAAATTCCGCAAAACTTCCTGCGAATTTACGGAACTTATACGTAAATTTGCTCCTAGGTGTTTGCGTATTTCCAGGTTATAAAAACTTTACAAAAAATGCTGTTTTAATTTTTGTTATGTGGATGTTTACCAATGTGCATACGGTATAAGAAAGAAGTTTAAAAAAATGTATTATTTACTTTTCAACCAGGACTATAACAAGAGTAGGAAATATCGTAGTCCATGATTCTTACCACTCTGCTATTAATGGCAGAAGCATAAAGTGGTTTTACAATTTCATTTATTATAAAGAAACATACATTTTTTTTCCTGTTTATAGTATTGTTTTAGTGTTTGAAGTGTTCCTAGCCGTTGCAAGTGTCTTGTGCAGCTTTTGATGTTCGATATAATATACAGGATGATTCTAAAATCATGGGACAAGCATTGAGGGGTGGTAGAGCTCACTAAATCAAACAATTATTGTATAGGAATATATGGGCGGAAGTGACGCGTTGAGGCACAAACACACAAATAACACATGAAATGCAACACATTGTTTATTTACAACGTCGCCGCTAAATGCCTTTTTACACCTATGTTTATAACAATTGCTCAAAATCGCTACCACCGACAGTAATGCAAGCTTGGTAGCGTCTGTGGAGTGATTGGCGAACATATTCAAATACGCAGGGTATTTCACGCACGCCACCATTGTCAGCCAATCACGCCATATGTAGAGGTCGCCAAGCATTTGTGCTTCAACGCGTCACTTCCACCCATATCAGCCTGTATATATAGTTACATATGTCTGCTCTCCGTCGCTTCCATTGCCATGTCAGGCGAGCAGCGGGCCACTCTTGACGTCGAGGCATTGAGTCCAGACGAGGGCGAAGCGAGGCGAGTATGGAGCAACGCCGGAATGCGGGAGAACCCCGAAAAAACCCGGCGACCAGCGGCGTCGTCCGGTACGATTTTCACGTGCGGAAAATCCGGAAGCGACCCAGCCGCGGGAATCGNCAATTCACTCAGAATACGTCGATACCTCAGTACGATACCGTTATAGCTTAAAACATGCGATTTTTCAGGAGGAACAGTTTCACTGCATTTTCATGTTGCATTATCCTGCGCAAAAGTATAACCGTTCATATTTAAGTTGTAAAACTTTTACAAGTAACAGGTATTTTTCTGTACTGCACATTGTAAAGTCGTTAATTAAAAAAAAAATCAAACTTTTTGAGTTGTAACACACTTGTACTGTAATTTTTCAATTATTATTTAATGAATGTTTCATTTCAGGAGTTACAAACTGACGCTGAAAATCACGTCGGTAGTGTACTAATATTTTGTTGAAACACAAGCGCGGACCGGAAAATAAACAAGACCCAAACAATGAACCAGCTAACGCGAACGTTGTGTCAGCCACGTGATGATATAAAAGAGTTGGAAACATAAATGTGTTGCAATCCCACCAAGTTTTGTTCTTATTTGCATACGACAAAAAGAATCTGAATCACAGGTGACAACAGTTTCTAAATTTGCGACTAGGAAGACGTTGAAACATGGAACTACTCGTAGTTCGCTGCCGCTTCGCTGTGAGCGCTGCCGTCGTCGTGTACGTTAAAATACGCGCAGTTACGGGAAGTGAACTTTCCATTGGGTTGATTTCAAGAGTGGTCGGCTTGATTGTGAACATACTGCAATAGGAAGGTAGGCAGAGCTTAAGGGGACTCGCTACTGAAATATTGTATTTAAAATCAGTGTTTTCGCGAATACGCTCATCTCAGGAAATAAATGTGTTGGAAATAAGACATTTTCCAAAAAAAGGGTAGAAAAAAAATCAACAGCTGCCGCTTTTTTACGTTTCTCTTATTTAATATATTCGAAGAAAAATAAGGGACAATGGTTAGAAAGCAGCGCATTTAGGACTTTTCTGCGCAGATTACGTAAGGGAAAGGAAATAAAGTATAAATTGGTATCTGTAGTTTAATCCATTCTATTACATCGCGTGTAATAATATCTTTGTGTAACAGATCTAATTTCCGAGAAATAAAACTTTCCAAGAATGCTCATCACAGCCTTAGGATAGCTTGTAGTAATGCTTCCTTATAACCTTTTGTGACCTTGAGTGAGTGAGTGAATAAATTTGGGAGGCTCTTAACAGCGAGGTCTTGGGAGCCGATAAGGGTGACTGAGTATATGGAGCAGCGCTGGAATGAAAGGGTAGGGGAAACGGGATATCCTTGAGAATAGCCGCCGACCAGCGGCATCGTCCGGCACGGGTCCCACATGCGAAAATGCGGGAGTGACCCGGCTGGGGATTCGGCCGGGGATTGAACCCCAGTTCGCCTTTGTGGGAGGCGAGCAGGCTAACCGCCCATACACCGCGGCCCCCGTGACCTTGAGGCGTTATAATTTTTTATACCAAGAATTTCTCTTGATATATTGTCAACATGTTAGCAAAGAGACGTAACCAGTTGCTCTTCTGTCAGGAACAAGGATTGACGATGGCCTTAGTTAGGGTGTAAACCTGGCATTCACTTGATGTGAGTGCGGAAAATCGAAAAAGATGGCCGGGCCGATGATGGAACCCGGAAACTCCCACGAATGCCAGTTAATGTCTTATCATACCTTGCTTGGCGTCTGTTGAAAATTCGGTCACATAATCACAAGGGTCAATCAACTACAATGTTCGAAAAAATTTCTGTGAAATCACGGAGAAATACTGATTACAGATTATCCAGAAATATTTGTAAATTTACAGACACTTTGTATTTCAAATAACGAACTTAGCGTAAATTCCGCAAAACTTTCCGCGAATTTACGGAACTTCTACGTAAATTTGATCCTAGGTTTTTGTGTATTTCTGGGTTATAAAAACCTTACAAACAATATTGTTCAATTTTTGTTATGTGGATATTTACCAATGCAAATAAAGTATAAAAAAGAAGTTTAAAAAACTTTTATTATTTACCTTTCAACCAGGACTCCAACTAGAGTAGGAAATATCGTAGTCCACGATTCTTACCACTCTGCTATTAATTGCAGAAGCATAAATTGGTTTTACAATTTCATTTATTATGAAGAAACATGAAATTTTTTTTTCAGTTTATAGTATTGTTTGAGTGTTTGAAGTGTTCCTAGCTGTTGCAAGTGGCTTGCGCATCTTTTGATGTTCGATATAATATATATAAGCGGCGTGAATATCGTAAATAACACTATATATATATATAGTTACATATGTCTGCTCTCCGTCGCTTCCATTGCCACGTCCTGCCCGCGAGGGTGAAGGAATGTCAGGCGAGCAGCGGGCCGCTCTTGACGTCGAGGCATTGAGACCAGACGAGGGCGAAGCGAGGCGAGTGTGGAGCAACGCCGGAATGCGGGAGAACCCCGAAAAAACCCGNGACCAGCAGCATCGTCCGGCACGATTTTCACGTGCGAAAAATCTGGAAGCGACCCAGCCCCGGGAATCGAAACCCGGTTCGCCTGGGTGGGAGGCAAGTGGTCTGATCACTTCACCTCCAATTAGCAGTAGATGTTTATGCAACTACAAAGTACAGTCCAATCAACGAATGGCGTCTCCCACCACACGAGGTCTATCTATTATTGAACGACGTTTTTTGATGTGAGCAATGTGGATCGTTTAAACTTCTCCCTTGTAACATCCAGTACATAGAACGCCAATGTCTGAAAGAGTTGACAGTCTTTGACAGCTAAAAGGAGAACAAATTGTGAGTACTTCGCTTCAGCTTTGTGTTATGCAGCGAACTTAGAAGGGAACGTGGTGGACCATAATTTAATCATGAACTATTAAAACGACGTATGTCCAGTTTTTAGCTGTTTCGACATAAATACATGCATGGGTTCTTTATAGGTAGGTGAATGAGATGGTGTTAACAGGATGTATGTCCGGCGTATTCTTGACCACGTATCGAAGTTGCAGTTCAGTTTGTAGTGTTAACTTCACTGTGGTCCACGACTTAACGTCATTATAACACTGCATTGGAATAGAGATAGTTAACAGCAGAAATCACAACACCATGCCGAGCCTACAGATAAAAACAATAATGAATGGCGTGTAAAGACTTTTTTGTTTTATTTATTCATATTGCGTTAGCGCATTGATATGGTGGATATGAATGAAGCTGTCAATGACTGAATGAAATAGGAAAGGTGTAAGAAATAAAAGTCTATAATACTCTTATATAATAAAACATTAACGTTTCAACTATAAACCATGCAAAGAGCACAGACACAAAGAAATTTCTGCAAGGATAGTTAGAAACAATTGCAGGTAAGTGTCAAAGTATGGAAAATAATGGTACTCTTGTCAATGTAAATTGACAGAATTTGATAAAGGACAGGAGAAGTAATGATGTTTTTGATGTTCCGAGAATGCCTGAGGTCGGGTGCACCGGTGCTCAAATTTCTCTGGCGGCCTGAGGGCGGGCCACTAGCCGAGAGCCTCCGCCGTCGGGGCCTCGCCCAGGCCCCCTCGGGTTATGTAGGAGCTGACTGTCTGAGAAGACAGATATTAAGTATGATTCTTGTTTACATTGCAGATGAAGTAGAAATATTAATAATAAATTGTGAGCGAAAATATTTTTTTTTACATGAGCGATACACGCAAATAATAACTTTAATTTTAAACACCAATATTTCATAAGAAACACCAATTCAATATTATTGAATAGTTAAATCGGTTTATGTCTATGGACTTCAACGCGTTAAAATATATTAAAAATAACAATTCCATCGTATTTTTTATATTATACATGTCAAAAATTAACAGTTGAAATAGAAACAACGGTTTCGGTTAATCGCACCTATTAANTATGATTCTTGTTTACATTGCAGATGAAGTAGAAATATTAATAATAAATTGTGAGCGAAAATATTTTTTTTTACATCAGCGATACACGCAAATAATAACTTTAATTTTAAACACCAATATTTCATAAGAAACACCAATTCAATATTATTGAATAGTTAAATCGGTTTATGTCTATGGACTTCAACGCGTTAAAATATATTAAAAATAACAATTCCATCCTATTTTTTATATTATACATGTCAAAAATTAACAGTTGAAATAGAAACAACGGTTTCGGTTAATCGCACCTATTAANCTATTTTTTATATTATACATGTCAAAAATTAACAGTTGAAATAGAAACAACGGTTTCGGTTAATCGCACCTATTAACTGGGTGGTAAACAGATTTTTAAATTATATTTTATTAGTTTTCTCAGAGCCATTGTTAATGGACGTATTTCCTTTTACCATTTCGTGATCCAATTATTTTCGGAGCACTCTGTACGTCAGCGGGAGGCGTCTTATCACTGACGTCACGTACGCGGGCAATGTCATTGTCCCCTCGGACGACGCTCTTGTTGCGTGTGAAGGGATGGAGGGTGAAAGGCGGGCCGTGTGGGGGGGAGGGGGACACCCCTAGTCCATTTAGCAGGCGTGAAACAGCTGGACGACGTCACTGCGAGTCACCACCATAAATACAAGCGACACCTCCTCCAACCACCGACCATTACTCAGCTCTGACGAGATAATGGCGTACTCGGCGCCCATGTACGAAGTCCCCGCACCCCCCTCTCTGTCATCCACGCGGGACCGCAGATAACAGAGGAGAGTGGAGCGTGTCCATTCAGCCAGTAGACCGCCGGTGGCGGCTTCAACAAACCGACACGTCCGGATAAAAGGCACCCCCTCTCCCAACTCCCCCCACGCGCAAAGCACGCTCTGTCGACGTTCCAGCTGTTGAAGCTTTGACTCAAACTGCTGGAGCGTCGCTGGAGTGTTCCAGCCCCTCTGATACATCCGTGGGACGTCGCTGGAATGTCACAGTTAACTGGCGAAACGAAAGAGAGAGAGAGAGAGTCGTTCAAAAGTTCCCGTTCACTGGTGAAAGTAAATAGCGCTCCTGGGGTGTTCCATCTGACTGGTGATACAGTGTGACGTCGTTGNGTTCCCGTTCACTGGTGAAAGTAAATAGCGCTCCTGGGGTGTTCCATCTGACTGGTGATACAGTGTGACGTCGTTGCAGTGTACTTCAGACTCGCGATACATTGTAACGTCGCTGGAGTGTTCCATCTGACTGGTGATACAGTGTGATGTCGTTGAAGTGTCCTTCAGACTCGCGATACATTGTAACGTCGCTGGAGTGTTCCATCTGACTGGTGATACAGTGTGACATCGTTGAAGTGTCCTTCAGACTCGCGATACATTTTAACGTCGCTGGAGTGTTCCAGAAGTCTGGCGATTTAGTAGNATCGTTGAAGTGTCCTTCAGACTCGCGATACATTTTAACGTCGCTGGAGTGTTCCAGAAGTCTGGCGATTTAGTAGGACGTCGCTAGAATGTCCCAGCCGAAGGCGAATCAGTAAGATGTCGCTATGTCCCAGACGACTGCTGAAACAGCAAAGCTTTACTGGAGTATTTTGGCTGGCTTGCGAAAAAATTGGGACATTTCTGAAGTGCCGCACTGACTTCAGAAACAGTGGAATGTTGCAGTTGTTCCCGCCNCTTGCGAAAAAATTGGGACATTTCTGAAGTGCCGCACTGACTTCAGAAACAGTGGAATGTTGCAGTTGTTCCCGCCCACTGGCGAAAAAAGTAAAAGCATGCACTGCGAAAACGTAGGGAATCGTCTTTCATGGTGCTGTATATTTAAACAAAGTGAATTTTTATAAGAGTGTTTTAACATAAACAAAAGTAATTCCCATAAATTAATTTTTTAACGATCGCTTTATATAATCATATATTCAAAACTGAATATTGTAATTTGATAGACACGTTTTAAATTATTTGTAAGATGTACTTATAAGAGGTTCCGCGTTGTCTTAGGGACAGTTGCAAATGGAAAAAATGCCTAATATTCTTTATTTTTAAACAAATAATTTTTTTCGCGTTAAAAAAAATTCTTTTAGGTGGTTTGGTTTTTATTCAAAATTGCATAATTCTGCCCATGAAATTTTTTTAATTCCACGTGTGTCGCAGAACCAGTGTGAACGTGGGAGTGTTTTCAAACGTAATAATGCAATAAGTACGAGTATATGATACTCTAAGTTCGATACACGAGATCCAGGATCGGAGTCAGATCTAACCATTAGCCATCATGGTTCGGTCAGCCATTTTAACAGCCATATTGGATGTCGGTGACCTTGACCCAATTGACGCTTGACCTTAAACACAAACATTAAAAAAATCCCCAAATATTTATAAAAAAAATCATTATAATTCATTAAAAAAAATTATCGAATTAAAATTTTAAATGTTCGGGGTTAGAGAGGATGGGGTAATGGAACCGACCAGCCACCATATTATGACGTCACCCAACCGCCATGTTGGACTCACGTGACTTTGCAATTGACCTTGATCCATGCCCTTGACACTATAACCGTGACCTTGGATGGCCTTGAAAACAAAAAGTCTATAAAAATGGTAAAAATTGAATAAATTCATATTAATCAGCGAGCATATTACATTACTGACTAATACCGCCATCTTGGATATGGATAACAGTGACCTTTTGCCTTAAACTGGTGACCTTTGACCTTGAATCAAAAATTTCGGCAAAAATCCCAAAAATTCTCTACAAGTTATAAAAAGTAAATAAAAAATTATTATAATTATTATTTAAAATTATTAAAAACACTTTTTAAAAATGCATTGAAAGCTTTTATTTCTGGAGCTTCCACCAGCACCATATTTAGCAGACGAATGACCCTTCTCCAATCAATCACATTGTCATAACCTTTCCCTTCCTTACCAATGTTTCTCGTTGGATAATTAGTCGGCAGGCCTCCACCCCCTTCAAACACAGTCATTCTGTCGAATGCACTCCATCAGCCATATTGTTTATTTCGTTTGTCATTTGTTTACTTTTTTATCACCTAGGTAGCACTAGTGTATTAATTTTCGCTTTCGTCACCAGGTGAGCTCCCTATTTAGCCACCAGGAGGCAGCCATATTTGCTTAAATTGATTTAAAGTTATGGTGTTGCTGTCTTAGCCTGGCATATTGTATTCTATTTCCGTCACCTATAAGGCGCTAATTTCACGATTTAGCCACCAGGCGATCTGAGGAAACAAACATTCTCTCATGCTCTGTCATGCCATGTTCACAATATTTGATTTCATTTTTTCTTAGTAACCTTCCTTTCTTTCTCGGTCATTCCCTCTTAATTTTGACATTACGATTAAGTCACCCGTGCTCCACCCACCATCTTACATTGTATTCATGCTTTTCCATTCAACCTAGATTATACTAGCCTGCTGATTAATCGGTCCCCTCGAACCACCATCTTGGGTTACATCACTTCCGCAATCTTTGATTATGCCATATGGTCGTGACCATAAACCATCGAAATCCATTTAGTTCCTCATTTGTATTTACCAGAAATATATCTGTGGTGTGTTAGAGCAACACAAGTCATGTAGATATTTAGGTCCGAAGAGAGGTCCTACACCTCTCTTCGCCATATATCGCACTGAAGCATGTCTGGCCAGGCCCGACTCGACCTTCGCTCTCCCCTCCCTCCAAGTCTCAGGGTCAAAAGTCTACAACTTCAAAAGCATGTTTTCATGTCTGTTTCATCCAACCTGCTTAAAATATATTATGATGGCAATCCATTCCTAAATTCTGCATAGTTAACTTCAACATTATACCTTTATCAATATATTATTGATTGTGCACACCCAGTGATGGGCCTACACAAGAAATATTTAAGTATTAAATTTATAATCATTATATTTTGACACATGATTTCATTAATTTTTTTTATCGTTCTCAATTAGAGTACCATCACGTACTAACAGATATAAAAACCAAGGCTACCATATTCTCTATATCAGCGAAGCAGGCATGCTAGTGCAAGTTACAACAACACCAGCGGGAAATAAAAAATTTTTTCATTGAAATACATGCTTCAGACAACAATAATAAAAAAACAGAATCACTGTATTTTCCATGCATTCATGTAATGCATTTACTGCAGGATGCTCACTTTTCACTAAGTGAATATAATCTGCTTATACGCAGTTCAAGACAGCCTACGCTAGCAAGCGTCCAATCAGACACCTTGGCCATATTTTCTCCTTTGCGAAAAAGTTTTTCTTTCAAGGCCTCTACAGCCCCTGGAATGCTAAAAACATTGAACAATGCTACGTTCGCAGTCTTAAATGTTCGTCGTCTAATGGCGTCATTTAAAGTTTGTGGCTTTACATAAGTACACTCAAGTCAAACATTTTAATTTATGTGACCTTCTTCACCTTCTTCTCTTATTTGATTTACAATCCTGTGCTTAATTTGTTCAATGTATGTACACATGTTTTTTGTACCAACAATGTTATTCCCAACCACAAAATCTTAAAGTACCCCCCTTATATGCTGATTGTTTAAGGTGGAATCCATTCTATGTGGTTTCGCCAACAGATAGTACAGATAGTTTCTTATCTGCAGAAACTCTACCTTTACAGTTATTCTTAGGTCTCTTTAGGTTATCACGCCGTTTGAACAGATGTTTGCACTTGCCACCCCGGTTGCATAACACAGGAGGGACCCTTCACACAAGTAGTTTTTTCATGCTTCCTCGCACTTTGACTGTAGACAAATACTTTGTCGCAGTAACAGTAACGAAGCCTTGACGAAGTCAACGATGGCGACACTGCGGTAGGTGATCCATCCGAACCAGTCCATGGTGCTGTCGGCGCCATGCCTGAAGGAGTCGAAGGTGGTGTTGGCGCCATGCCTGAAGAAGTCGACGATGCAGCCGATACCATGCCTGAAGGAGTCGATGATCCAGCCGATGCCATGCCTGAAGAATTCGATGGTGCAGCCGACACCATGCCTGAAGGAGTCGATGATCCAGCCAATGCCTTGCCTGAAGAAGTCGACGATGCAGCCGACGCCATGACTAAAGGAGTCGAAGGTGCTGTCGGCGCCATGCCTGAAGAAGTCAATGGTGCAGCCGACGCCATACCTGAAGGAGTCGAAGGTGCTGTCGGTGCCATGCATGAAGGAGTCGAAAGTGCTGTGGGCGCCATGCCTGAACTAGTTCTACATATAGATTACTTTGGATGCCAGGAGTCCTCAAAACGTTAATAAAGAAGTTCCCGACATAAATGATTACCCTACATTCCATTTTGTATGTACGCAAGCTATTTAATTAGGTATTCAAAGACTTAAAAAAAATTAAAATGCTGTGTGTGTTATAAAAGTACGGGAAGGAATTTCTACAAGATTTGATAGTGATCGGTGTAAAAATTCTTGAAATAAAATGTAAGCATATGACAAGACAGTTTTAGCATCAATATCTTCCAAAATTAAGGACAATTAAAGCTATAGTGTCGCGAATACAGTGCACGGAGTAAGTATTTCGCCACTCCAAGATAGAATCAAATCAGTTTGATGGTACAAGGAAATGGCACATGACACTGACATACGTACATAGACGGGAACGCGATCTCATTACAATAGTTTGCCTACAAAGAGTAAGGTAATATTGCATAAGAAATCAAGTGATCGCTGTTGATTTGGTGCAATTTCTATTTTGCTGAATGATAACCGATTTTGAGTATGGTGATCACGATCTGAACAATACCAACCGGTTCATGTGTAATGTTTTCTGGAAGATGAGTCAGGCTTGATGTGTTGTAGCAACAATATGTTGTTCTGAACCGGAAATCTCACTGTTGTCAGACAGCTGTGATCACAGATGATCATGTTCTTGTCAAGATATTGAAATTCGTTGTTCACTCGGTAACCAGAGCAAAAATTCGTAAGGGATCATTAAGTAATCACTTTCGATCAAGTGAAAATTGTATTTTACTGAACGACGACCGATCTCGAGCCTGATCACAGAAACACGCGTAGAACAAGGAGTATAACGATGTCGATTTTTGTCGTTAATTTATGGAAGTATTTATGCACTATAATTATGGGAAATTAATGTATATTTTTAATAAGTGTATCCTGCAAATGTTATGTACATAATGTGGTTCTGTATCTGAAGCATTTCTATTAACAGCGGGTGCAGTTCCAGTGCATAGTTACCAACCCGATTATAATCAAGTGTTTATAAACACCGCGCCTAATAAGACGTAAAACACGTGGGTTGATACATTACGGATTAATCTATATATTTCTTCTGTAGGCTGCGTTGCGTTGATTGTTACAGCCATCATATTCCTAAATGATATATTTTTAGAAGGGGGTTGGGGGGGGAGCAGATAGAGGCTAATATTATTCCCATTTTTAAAGCCTACTTTTCCAAGGAAAGAGGTCAAGTGAAATAATTCAACTGATGTTTAGTGGGCAAAACCAGAAACTGTACGCTACTAGCAGTTCGGTTTTCCGTCGCTGCAAAGTGCGCGTGATGGAAGCGAGATTGATGTTTCGGGTGTTGGGAAGGTTGATGATGGGGGGGAAGGTGGGGGGGGTCTTGTTTTTAGGGACGGCTTTTCACCGCAGTGGCCAGCTGTCGCCGTAAAAGCGAGCGTCCAGCCCGTGGATATTTACCTCGGGACTTGGTCACAAAGGGTTTGCCAGCCTGGTGTTGTTTACCGCGCGAAACACGCCCGGGGTACCTTTACACCCCTCGCAACATATCGCGCAAACACTCTCTCGTTCCCGCTGCCAGCGAAGCCCCCTGTCCGACCAAACCCATTTCCCGACCCACGTATCACAAAGCGACATTACAGTGGGGAGGAGAGGGTGTCACGTTTCGTTTGCTTTCAAGGAGGCTAACTCGTTTAACCGCAGCCGCTCTCGTGCCAGCACGAGAACACTACGTTCCAGCAACGTGGCGAGAAGTTTCTCTGGTACGAGTGAGAGGCGCTGCCGCGTCGCGTTGTAACACCGCGGGACGCACTACTTCGCAGTCCTCTACGAGCGCACTTGAGAAGGCTTCATTGGCGTCTGTCACTGCCACAACTCGCACTCGTGTTCAACTGCGCCATTAGCTTTCCTGCTGCTGCAATGCAAATGTCATTTGTACTTTCAGAAGATAAAATTTTACCTGATTTTTCCTTACCACCAAACTCCTCGGGACTCACCAGAACTTGCCAACCCAACATCCACAGATCCCACTCGCGTATTTCGTTCAAAGAAAGGAAGCATGCGATTCTAACACGATTCAAAACAATTAAATTCTAATAGTAAATATATTTGACAATGTAATTTTTTTTTCAGATTAACCAAGAAAGTTATAATAATATAAAATACATATAAATTTGCTATGTATACTTTTTGGCTTTTTTTTCTGTATGTTCCGCACTTTTCAAAATTGCAGTTAAAATTAATTTATACTTAATATAATATAACATACACATAATCAGTTCTGATTTACATTTATTTAAAGAAAATATATTTATTGTATAATACTTTTATACTGCGATGAAAACACCCATTAAAATTGATTGCGTGCTTTGAAAAACACATATTAGAAATTATTGTCACACTAGATGAGAGGCATCCCACAATAATTTACATCTCCCCAAGTGGAATTAACAAAAATTTAAAATTGATATTTGGAGCTGTAGAGCAGCTCAAATAATATCTTCCCATACAGTTTATAGAAATTGGAATGACACTGACGCTACAATACTGATTGGCCGTGCGTGATGTAGCTTCGGTGTCATTCTGGCTGGCATAAACCAGAAAATATTACAGAGATATATTTACCTCTTGATCTTGACTGCGGTAACCCGCAAAGCTCTTCTACTCGGCAAGTAACGGCACAACCAGGGGAAGCATCTTCCATGGAAAGTCCATCAATCCCAATCTGCAGCAAAAAAAAAATGACAGAAAATTCAGTACGTCACCCATGGAGCGAGATTGACATGTGGCAAAGACACTTCGTCACCCATGGAGCCAGATTGACATGTGGCAAAGACACTTCGTCACCCATGGAGCCAGATTGACATGTGGCAAAGACACTTCGTCACAATTTCATAAATATTTGACTCCTAAAAGGAAATTTTATGTGGCTGTGAAAGTTTTCTTGTAAAATCGGCTCTTGAAAACAGTTCTACACATTCGATGCTAAGGTTTTGTGAAATTTATTTCAATTTGTTAATAACGTTTAAAAAAAATGTCATTAGCTAATAGTTTCCTGATTATTTCTTGTAAAATAAATTTTTTTCTTACAACGTATACAGGATGATTCTAAAATCATGGAACAAACATTGAGGGGTGGTAGAGCTCACTAAAACAAATAATTATTGTATAGGAATATATGGGCGGAAGTGACGCGTTGAGGCACAAACACACAAATAACACATGAAATTCAACACATTGTTTATTTACAACGTCGCCGCTAAATGTCTTTTTACAGCAATGTTTATATTAATTCCTCAAATTTGCTACCACCGACAGTAATGCAAGCTTGGTAGCATCGGTGGAGTGATTGTCGAACAGATTCAAATATGCCGGGTATTTCACGCACGCGTGCAGCCGCACAGGATAGTCGAGGTGTGGTTGTCGTACAGTTCTCGATCGACCCCTTCCATCAGTACTGGCGATAAATGAACCATTTTCACAACGTTGTTGATGTAATCGCTCAAACATATTATGGTTCGGCATGCGTCTACGTGGAAAGCGTTCCTGATACAGCCGTAGCGCTGCTCTGCCGCTACCATTAGCAGCACCGTACATTATATGCATTTCTGCCTTTTCGCTATTCGTAAAATCACTCTCACGGCCGAACTCTCAAGTGCAAATGCTTTGTTCGCTGATGCAGCAGGTCATTGGCGCGCCGTTTGACTGCCCTCAACTATCGCCACCATTGTCAGCCAATCACGCCATATGTAGAGGTCGCCAAGCATGCGTGACTGTTGGTGGATTTATTTCCAGCAACTGTTTTAACATTTTCTGTACGGAATCACTCGTTACGCATGCTGCTAACGAACATTTTATGTTTCCGCTAATGTGTTATGTTTTTGTGTTTGTTACTCAACGTGTCACTTCCGCCCATATATTCCTACACAATAACTGTTTGTTTAAGTCAGCTCTAACACCCCTTAATGTTTGTCCCATGATTTTAGAATCATCCTGTAGTTATTATAAATACCGCTCTTGTAACGTTACAAATAATACATTTACTACCGTCATTATTGTATTTCACTACGGGGTGTTATTGTTTTTCATATATTTTTTTAAGAACACATGTTCACTATTGGTTCACAATATTGCAAGCAGTATCCAACGAGCGCAGATTCAAAACCATACGAGGAAATAATATAGTTTATTACGTCTAACCTGTCGCCGAATTATTACGCAAAATGGTAAGGTTTCTGAAGGAAAGTAAAGTAACTTACCATGGCGCAGCGGATAGTTAACTTGTCTCGCTGATTCTCCTTGTTTACATGTTTCTCACGTTACACAGGCACAGGATAAAAAATACACAAAGACAAAATGGCGGGGTGGTTTTTATTTTATGCGGGCGTATCCAATCTCTGGTTGGCTGCGTGAGGTTCTGGGAACTGCCGTTGTGTCTGATTGGCTACTGCAAGCTACGAAAGGTTCCCCTATTGGCTAGGCTGGCAGCTGGCGAGTCGGTAACCAGGCGCTGATTAGCATCCGGCGTTCGAAAATTTTGTTGGCCAGTAACGCCATTTTGCTGACATGACGTGCGACTGAAGTTCAAGGTATGAGAGCGAGTGAAGAGATTTGGGCGGCTCTTAAACAACGAGGTCTTGAGAGACGATAAGGGTGATTGTGGTGAGGATGGTGGTGCGAAGGAATGCAAGGGGCAGGGGAAATGGGAGATCCCCGAGAAAATTCTACGACCAGCGGCATCGTTCGGCACGATTCCCACATGCGAAAATCCGGTAGTGGTCCCGGTAGGGGATTGAACTCGGTTCGCCTAGAAGGGAGGCGATCAGGTTGTTCACTCAGCCACAATGGCCTCTAACAGTATGGGAGGCTATTGCGTCTCCGTATTTGTTAGTATTCTGTGATACAGAGTTGTGTCACCCGGTATCAAAGCCAACAACGCCAAAATAAGGAACGGCAAGTAACCAAAATAAAATGTTATAACCTGAAAATCTTGCAGAAACCTGTCAGACATGTCTTTCTGCTCAAGAAAGTGAGATCCCGTAACCAAGATCTCATTCACCTCGAGGAAAACTATGGAACGAAGTCCTCGGAGCACTTTGACGAAATTCAAGGGTGCTGCGAAAACAAGCGGACCCCAGACGGTGACATTAATAAAACATGAGCGGTTAAAATGATTTATTCATTTCTGCGCTCGGGACGTCCCTCATAAACATTTGCCCGCGCGGCGGGAGAAATAGATTAAAAACGGGGTTACGGGGGTACATTTGACGGGCGCGCGCTTTGCCGAGAACGAGATGTAAATGGGGGCAGTTAAACGGGGGAGCCGCGCCGGAGAGAATGACGAACTGGAGCGCGTCGAACGTCGGACGGAGAAGCGGGCGAGAACGTCCGGGAATTACGACGAGCGTGTGCGAAAACCGCGACTGGGAAGACGCAGGGATCAAATACGCCCCCGAATGTGCACACGTGCCGAGTTTCAGCGTGGGCGTCCAGGGCCCTTGGCATGAGCGGAGTAAACAGCGGGTAGGGCGCCAAGCGAAAGGGGGAGGCCTTGGCGCCAATTGATGTGTTCCAGCATATAAGGCGAATGAATGGGAAACAAATTAAGAAAAATATTACTTAACTGTTTTTTTAAAGTATACTTAAATTATTATATCAAATAATATTAAATTTTACTAAAAGGTGCTCTTTAAACTCATTATAGTTAAACTTTTAACAACTAGCCAAACCCCGTTATCGTCTTGCGGGAAAGGAAGGGGGCGTGGTGACAGAGAACATGACCAATCGCATGGCGAGAAGCATAATGCACCCCTTTCCAAGATAAAAGACTCGTCCATTTCGCGCAAAACGACTCTCCGACCGATACGCGCCTACTGTTCTCATTCGTCGCAGAGTGCTGTGCTGTCGTGCGACACGGAAGTAAATGCTCGGTCGCCAATTTCAGATTGTTTCAATTATAATAAAATAATTTAAATTATGAGAATGAAAATATTCTTGACCGTTTTATATTACTGGCCCATGCCAATATTCCAGTAAGTCGGAAAACAACTGCGTAACAGCCCTGTAGACGTCTGCGGCGACACTCGAAGCTCGGTGCAGACTAACTCGAACGCGATATTCGGCCATTCTCTGCACTTCGTTAACGAACCGCGTTGAGTCCTCGAACGCGGACGTGTAACGCACTAGCCGCGCACGCACCAGCGAACCGAACCCGGTCGCTAACGCCGAGGCCGTGCTCTGGTCCGTTTCGAGTTTCGTTTCCCGTAATTTGTATTTAGCGTTCTGTAAGGTTTAGTCAGACTGCCTACCACGCCACGCTGCTATTATTTTGATGTTATCGTTATTCCAAAATTAGAAATGTACGCGATGTCTTAAATAAACAGTTATCGTTCTCAGAAGTGTATCGAGGTCCGTTTACATTTTAAAATTAACAAAATGAAGAAAAAAAAATTGTTTGAAAATTGTTACTTAACAAAATCTCGTCCTGAGAAAATAAATACCTATTTCTGGAATATATCAGAAATTTATGAAATGAATATTTTTACTTCAATACACATTTCTTTATTCCAATAACCTCTTCTAAATGTGCATTTAAACGTTTAAGAAAGGCGAAACTAATATGGAGGTGGTTTCGTATTTTCTATTTTGTAATCTGTCAGTTTTGAAGCTGACAAAACGCAACTTACAAAAATACNTATGGAGGTGGTTTCGTATTTTCTATTTTGTAATCTGTCAGTTTTGAAGCTGACAAAACGCAACTTACAAAAATACATCGTATTTTGTAGACAAAACGGGTCAGGTGACCATTTTGTAAACAAAAAATGCCGGTTGGAACAAAGTCCGAACATAGGTCGACGTATTAAGCTGGGTTCACAATAAAAAAATATCGGTTAAGAATTACGCAGTAAGCACTGATACGGCGTACGGAATCACATAGTCTGTATTTTCAGTTTACAATTAATGTTTTACGTCTTAATTTCAGGCAATGGAAAGAGGCGACAAGCCTGTCATGTTTACTT
>NQII01003635.1:0-38909 GCA_002778355.1 Clitarchus hookeri | reverse complement strand
GCGCGCACACGCGCACGCACACACACTTTTACTATTTCTTGTACATTACTGTTAATTAGTTTCCCACCAACAACAGCTACGCTCTGTTCTGATTGGTCGCTGTCTCACAACTTTCACTTTAGGCATAACACTTACCTATTTCTTTTAACTCCCAAGGAAGTGCCGACAACGCTCACGGCCTGCCAAGGTTCGTTGGGAACAAACGCATAAGATAACTGACTCTCAGTTCTTCTGCACACGAAATAACGCATAGTTTAACGCTTAATTGCTCTACTGTGAACGCGGCTTTACAGATTCGCCTGCGTGGGCGAGATTGCGAACGCCGCTCGTGAACGCAGTGTTGTTCCGAGCTCGCTAGGTGCTCCGATACGCCACGAGAGTTGATATCGATCCTGGTCGTCAAAGGAATGTTCTGAGAGCTGTCACGTATAGCGCAGAGTACGGGGTTATTGTTACCTCCTACCCGCCGCGCGGATTCTCTGCTTCGTGTCCGCCTTCGTAACACCCGGACCCACTGTGTTCACTACGCTTTCATAACACCCGTACGCACTATATTATCTACGCTTATCCGTGGCAGACATTCTTGTAAACATTTCATAACGGCCCTGAGATCTCTTGGAATCGTAAGTCTGCAAGCACTGCCCCACCGTCGTATTCATGTATGCACGCGCGTCTGCCTTCATCGTCCATTCTTCTTCTTCTTCTTGAAGAGGGCGTGGGACACAAATCAACTCTGAACAGACACATAAATATTTACGTGTTATTTGTTAGCGAGCACAGGAAAACTACGACACGGCAACAGTAGATATTAATTTACTCCAACTTTGAGAACAAATATTTTTTTTCTAACCTGACGCATTACTGTCGAACTATTTCTTACGCCGTAAATTTGCGCGCTTCAGTGAGACGTAAGGCATAGCGCTAGAAAGGAATGTACCTTTCCGTCATTTGCTCGCAAAGTAGCCAGAAACTGTCATTTAAGATCGACCTTTCTTGATTTCATCCGTACTGACTTCCAGGAACCTTTGGCTGCAGTTAACGTGTTCGGAGTTAACGTATGTGCCGGGTCCTCTTAAATCGTTCGATAAGCGCAGTCGGGTATAAACGCGTACGGTAGCAGCGACTTGCACTTTTTTCGTTCTATGGGTCTACACTGAGAGCATGGTCGGACCAAGGAAGTGACACGCACTATACACGTGAGGATGCCTCGCTGATATGCCGCATGTCGTGTTGGCCGAGGACAGAGAGCGGAGCTTAATCCCTTATCTAGATAAGGGTACATCAGAAATAATATATACACACCTGGTGCCTACAGGTACCCCTAATGTATTAATACCTTTCATAGTTTGTATTGAAACTATCAGATTGGCTGCAAGTATAATTGCAGGACATTTAATCTTAACTTTACTCGGAAATACAGCAATAAGAGTATCATCCAATATATTAATAGTTATTTTAATTATTCAAATAATATTACTAAAACTTACTGGAAGAGCAGCCGGCGAGAGGAGACTAACGCTCGATTTGCGCGGGAAAAACCTTTGTAAACTTATCACGTCTTTCCTCCGCAATCGCCCATTCAAACACTTTCGTATTTTGGGGATAGATGCATAGTTTTCTTTCTCGCCATCGTGGACTGGTTACTTTTTAAAAATAATGTAAAACAAATTTTTAAAGTAATATATATTAAAAGTACGCTCAAAATCCCGAAAAAGTTGCGGTGTACAAAGCAAGATGCTTTGAAGTTTTTTGTTTGAAGCGGTGTACTGGGGGATGAGAGCGTATCAAAAGTAGAGAAAGGAACGAAATTTTACGTGAAGGTTGTGAGTGACCTGGTTTTCACATAATGAGCTGATAAGTTGTGTGTAATTTATGGTCTGCGTGAAATATCAGGCATCGAGTTCAATCGGTACATCAGATTGGTTNTTACTGGAAGAGCAGCCGGCGAGAGGAGACTAACGCTCGATTTGCGCGGGAAAAACCTTTGTAAACTTATCACGTCGTTCCTCTGCAATCGCCCGTTCGAACACTTTCATATTTTGGGGATTGATGCATAGTTTTGGTTCTCGCCATCGCGGACTGGTTACTTTCTAAAAATAACGTAAAACAAGTTTTTAAAGTAATGTACAGGATGATTCTAAAATCATGGGACAAACATTGAGGGGTGGTAGAGCTCAGTAAAACCAACAATTATTGTATAGGAATATATGGGCGGAAGTGACGCGTTGAGCCACAAACACAAAAATAACACATGAAATGCAACACATTGTTTATTTACAACGTCGCCGCTAAATGCCTTTTTACAGCAATGTTTATAATAATTGCTCAAAATTGCTACCACCGACAGTAATGCAAGCTTGGTAGCATCGGTGGAGTGATTGGCGAACAGATTCAAATACGCCGGGTATTTCACGCACACCACCATTGTCAGCCAATCACGCCATATGTAGAGGTCACCAAGCATTGGTGGCTGTTGGTGGATGCATTTTCAGCAACTGTTTTAACATTTTCTGTACGGAATCACTCGTTACGCATGCTGCTAACGAACATTGTATGTTTCCGTTAGTGTGTTATGTTTTTGTGTTTGTGCCTCAACGCGTCACTTCCGCCCATTTATTCCTATACAGTAATTGTCTGTTTTAGTGAGATCTACCACCCCTCAAAGTTTGTCCCATGATTTTAGAATCACTCTGAATACAAAAAATATGGTCAAAATCCCGAAAAAGTTGCGGTGTACAAAGCAAGATGCTTTGAAGTTTTTTGTTTGAAGCGGTATACTGGGGGATGAGAGCGTATCAAAAGTAAAGAAAGGAACGAAATTTTACGTGAAGGTTGTGAGTGGCCTGGTTTTCTCATAATGGGCTGATAAGTTGTGTGTAATTTATGGTCTGCGTGAAATATCAGGCATCGAGTTCAATCGGTACATCAGATTGGTTNGGCTGATAAGTTGTGTGTAATTTATGGTCTGCGTGAAATATCAGGCATCGAGTTCAATCGGTACATCAGATTGGTTATATGCATATTTTAAAAAATTGGCCTATACTAAAGAAGATAATTGCTGGATCACTCTTTTTCCGTTCCTAAGTTACCAGCCTTAGAACACAGCACACTATCGCAATCAGTTGGCGAGGGTTCGATTCTCTGCAGGGATATGAATTTAAAAAATCTGTCAACGACTGGATATTAACGTCTAGCTGTAACGTGAATTTTCAACGTACGTTTTGATAGCTCCACCTTCTTTTTGAGTAGTTAAATGTAACGTAGTGGCTATTTTATTTATCCTGTTGATACATTTTTGACAAATAAGTGTAACAAAATCTACATAGAAACTTCAATATGAAGGATGCATATAGTACCTTATATCTGCACATTAAATGTGGGAACGGGATCGTATCTGTTTTAGTTGATACAAACGTGCAAACGTCCTCATTTGTAAAGGGAACGTGACAAGGGTACGCTACGATACCAACGTAACAACTGGTCTTACCAGCGCACCTACGGCTGTCCTCCCGCGACAAGTGTNACGTAACAACTGGTCTTACCAGCGCACCTACGGCTGTCCTCCCGCGACAAGTGTACCACGCTTCCGATGTGATATTTCCAGACACGCGACTTCAACCGCCGATTAGGGCGCAACCCAACACTTGGCACGACAGTAACCCTGATATATGGGCTTCTAATACGTGTTGATGTCACTTATGGTATTATTACGTACGCATGTTACGTAAACTACACGTTTCTAAAATGTTCGGACTGGCCGGGATCTGAACCCGCGCCCATGATATAATGGCCAGATCAGGGCAGTACGTCATCAGTGTGGCGCAAGAAGGGACTAACTCCGTGCTGTGCTGCCACATTGCGCACGAAAAATGTCATCCTACGACATTTCGCCACTAACAATTTCGTCTCCATTCTCGCTCAGGATTCACGTAGTGATGCGCGCGTTCTGGGACAACCTATATATGTGTATATAGTTTACGCCGTCCACAGTTATCTTCACATTAAATGAAGGCATCGTGTTAGAAGTATTACAAGTACGGCAGAGAGTACTGTAGAAAAACGCAGAAGGGGCAAGCAGAGTGTGGTGGCTGCCGGCACAGGTGGGTGACAACTAGAGCTAACCTCTCTGCTACAATGATGCAGGCAATACATGCATTTTTAACATGTAGGTCGATTTGAACTTAAGTAGTGTTTAAAATAGTTCCTTCAGATAGCTCTGCAGGATAGAATTTTTGCATGAGCTTCTTCTCTAAATTCATAGGTAGCTTTAAATATTTTATTTACAATTCTAATAATAAAGTTTTGGTAGCTAATGTAACGCGCTACTTAAAACAATCCTGAAATTATTACTTCCACTAAACTTTTGTTCTTTTCATTAAACCGATATGTTGTTCACGGAGTGGATGTCGTTATTTTAAATGAGATTGCAAACTTACTGCAACCACCAAACATAGCGTTTTCTATGGCCTAATAGCATAGCATCTGTTATAACAGCTAGCACGGCATCCGTTATGGCATTTATAGCCTTGTACGTCCATGTTTTTGATACCGGATTTCGTAATACAGCCTGTCCTATTTTCCGTAGCAGGTTTCGTAGCAGCTTCTGTAACACGGCCAATCACATTATAGTTCCAGAACCCAGGGAGCGCACTGTCGCTGCCACTTAAAACTAACTGACGAAAACAAAAAAAAACAAAAAAAAAAAAATCCTCAATTTTGATTATACGTCTGTGAGGTTGAAACACACTCGAATCACTTTAAAATACGACAAATACAAATAACGTTGACCATTACGGGTTTTAATTACTTTTGAGAAGCGCACTTAAGATTTAAAAAACTTCCCAGATAATAAAAATTATAACACAGGTTATTTTCCAATTGTAAATGTATGCATATTATTTAAACCAGGTTACTTTTGAGTGAGCTGGTATCATAGTGGTGCAATGCCTTTTAGGTGAATGAGGTTCTACTTTTTTATGCCGTGATTAACAAACTCCGTCCGTCACTTTTTTTAAATTTAATTTTTTTAAATTTTTTTTTTATTTACTGAATACGGATTAAATTTTTACGTTAAGAAACAAGTAGTGTACATTACGCGATGTGAGACTTCGGGGATTTAAAGTATTAAATTCATTACTGCTCTCACACTGTCATTCGATCAAATCATCGCTCCTGCTCCAGTGATTCATTACAATAATTTGTGCGTGAGGCGGAATGATAAACGCTCAGGATAAATAAAGCTGGNGCTCCTGCTCCAGTGATTCATTACAATAATTTGTGCGTGAGGCGGAATGATAAACGCTCAGGATAAATAAAGCTGGCAGGCGCGATTATTAAGTGGATTGTTAATCAATGTGTCCCTGAACGTGTTATAAAAAGTAAAGTAGTTTTGCAAAGCGACGATGCTGAGCCATAATGAGTTTCGTCGCATGAATAAATCAGTAAAAACAAAGCAACGTATTGCGTACTTTCTCCTCCCGAAGCTTAGCTCGTTTGTCCTGCTGTTTGCGAGCGCCTGCAGTTGTTTTCGTATCGCGCGATAAAAAGAATAACGAAGAGCAGGGTACTTAGCGAAATGGTTTTACTCTCCAACTTCGCGGGCGAAAGAGCTTCATTAAGTCCGAGCTCTTACGTTCGTACGGCAAAATCCTGGGAGAAGGTACACATTGTAAAAAAAAAACCTGTAAAACGCAATTCACAAAACATAAGAAATAAGCGTTTGGAGCCAAAATATACGTTGTGGAGTGAGTGAGTCAAGAGATTTGGGTGGCTCTTAACATCGATATCGTTAGAGCCGATGAGGGTGAAGCGAGATGTGTAAGGCGCAGTGCCGGAATGAAGGGGCGGAGGAAACGGGAGATCCCCGAGAAAACCCGCTGACCGGTGGCATCGTCCGGCACGATTCCCACTTGCGAACATCCGGAGTGACCCGGCCGGGGATTGAACCCGGTTCGCCTTGGTGGGAGACAGGCAGGCTAACCCTTCAGCCACCGCGGCCCCCATGTGTTGTGAAATACGAAATTGAAATGGCGTAAACGAAAGGGCTTGCCGCTGCAAGGTCGTGCCCTGAAAGTATCAAGACGGCGGGACCTCATCGTTGTGGTGGGTTCCGAACCACATCGCCACAAGATCGGTGATCACTGTACGAGTGTTGCCAGAGGTTGGGTGGGATCGAACACTTCTACGCAAGCGTGCTGGCTCGCCTCAGCTGCTGGTTTCAAAGGGCTGATGCTCGCTAACGAAAGGTCGACGGTCTGGTCCGAATAGTGAGAGGACTCGTTCATGAAGCGGTTTCGTAGAGGGAGGATAGACCTCGGCTCCATCGAGGTGGCATGTGCAGATTCAACTCTGCCTAATGCTGTTGAAAGGTGAGGTGGAACCACCCTTGGGTGGAGAACATCCACCCACTGCGATTGGAAAGGGAGTTATCTCTCTCTATTAGGAGCATTCAACTGCTTCTAATTAGGAGCCCTGTTCAAGCTCCAAAAATAGACATGTTCTGGAATACTATGGCCTGGTTGAGTGCACCTCCACGTTATGATACCTGACGTGAATATGTCTGTAGTGACAATTATATGCCTGTAAGTCCTGAATCTGAGGTGCACTCTTAATAAAAAGAGCGCAGAATGGCGTCTCCTGTTATACCCTAGAGCTCAGGCACAGGAGGGAGAGCACTGGAGAACTCAAATCGCTGTGATAGCGGTCCAACAAACAAACTAACATACAACACTACTCCATCCTCACAACCACACGAGCTGACGGCTTAACAGAAAACCTAGCACAACTTACCCATTGAACGGCACGACTGGATGGAATTATACGTTGTGAACGAGCGTTCTTCTTCTCGCTGGGCTTTTGAAAATCACGTTTTGGAACCATATAACTGAAGAATGAAGTTTCTTATCGGTAAAAAACATAGTTCCTTGCCGGAATTGGCAATACTTGATACATCAGAGCTTGCTTTGGGTGCCTGGTTGCCTTCGTAAAGCCACCGAGTGTGTCTTCGTAGCTTTCCCAGCCATCACGCACTTCCTGTTGAAAGTGGCGTCAAGGCCGTAGTCTCACGTATTTCCCGGTAACTCCAAGACCGCTACTGGTAAGGTTAGAAAGGTTTAGGAGGCCCTTAATAACGAGGTATAGAGTAGGTAATGGTAAGGGCTCACTTCGATACGCATACGTTGAAAGGGCGGTAGGGATGTATTCAAATGAGTGGTCCAGGTAGTCCGGAACCCTCCCGTAGTCAAAAACATCCCTGAGTAGAAAGTGAGGAAAATTTTTGATCAGAAATCCAACTTGTGAAATATGAAATTGAACTGATAAGTCTCTGAAGGCCTTCTGTCGCAGAACCGTCAAGGTAGTACTGGCAAAAGCGAACCTGTGGTGTATCGACCAGCACCCAGCTGCACAGACGAGCAGCATTGGAGAGAATACGCCGCATGCTAGCCAATCCGATAAGGAGTTGTCCGCTGTCAGCGGTAGCCAATCAGACTCGAGATCCAGCTCTTCACAAGTCACAGAACCAGTTAGTGATCAGCGATCGAGTTCACTTGCATCAATGACAACGCAACACAGTTTCGCTGCTGTACATTTATCCGTGGCGGATCCTGTCCTGCGCCTTTCTCCTATTCTGGTAGGGACAGCCCCTACCTGGTGGTGTAGTGGTCAGACGACTCGCATCCCACCTAGGCGAACCGGGTTCAATCCCTTACCGTGTCACTCCGGATTCTGGCAAGTGGGAATCTTGCCAGGCGATGCCCGTGGTCGGCGGGCTTTCTC
Organism: Clitarchus hookeri; assembly: GCA_002778355.1. NCBI lineage: Eukaryota > Metazoa > Arthropoda > Insecta > Phasmatodea > Phasmatidae > Clitarchus > Clitarchus hookeri. The sequence goes on along the minus strand of NQII01003635.1, from coordinate 31,133 downwards.
GGGGATCTCCCGTTCACCCCACCCTTGCATTCCGTAGCTGGTTCATTCACCCTTATCGGCTCTCAAGACCTCGATGTCGAGATCCGCCAAAATCTCTCCACTCCTATTTAGGAGCCGGAAAATCAGTGGCATGCCCGGGTGTGAACCTCCTCTGTGCGAGAAATTACAAGGCTATAGGCAATCGAGAATTTGAACGTAACAACCGGTATTCTTGTTCGTTTCGTTCTCTAGGATTTACCGATACTGGATGGATCACTCTATACGTGCTCCAGACACACATAGCTCATCCCTTAGTATGCATGCACAGCGCTGTTGATCATTCCTCTAATTGTGCTGTTTTATCCCTCAAAGCGAGGCCCGCGGAGACTCGTAAATGTTTGTCTGCCGCCTCCCTTGGCGGCACTTTGTTACCCAGTTCTCTAATCCTCTCTCATTACGAGGACTCTTCACTGCTGCTGACAATCTGCGCAGAACATTCCTAAACTACGCAAAATGCTTTACGCACGAAAACTTCTTAGTACTCAGCCGCTCGCTACAAAGTTTGCGTATGAACAAATTAGTTTTAAATATAGCTATATTTATACGATAATTAAATACTTTATTTGCCTTAAATTAATCAACAGTATTTTTCAGAATAAAATTTTTCAAATAAAAAAATTCTTGGTTTCACCGTTATTACATTACCTGATTATTTTTACATAAGCGACGATACCGAAACCGGTACTCATCAAAATATGCATGTGTTGGTACAAAGAAACACCGTCAGCATAAAATGAGGGTCAGCTGAACCGAATTTATTAGATATGAAAACATCATGTACATGAAAAATTCAGTCATGTAACACATAATAAAGGGCAGGCATATAAGCAAGTCCATCATCAGGATGATGTCATAACGAGTCAATATATATATATAAAAATACCCGATGGAGCCACAGTCTTTAATAGCGAAATCAACGTTGATATCGCGCCAAGAAGTTTAATAAACGCTAGAATACTCGGCGACATGAAAAAGAACGATTGTTCACAAGGACCAAACTCAAAAAATTATACAATGCATCTAGTGCGATACACATCATGCGACTTGTAAATAATGTGTTTCTAGCTTGACCCGAAACAAAATACATTTAAATTATTAGTCGCACAAGAGAGATGACACTATAGATGCAAACATATATAAAAATAGTTATAAAAGCAAACAGTTATTAGCATTTACCAACCAATGCATATTGCGCGATAATCGATGGCATTACATCACATAAATCTAAAAGAAATACTTTTGCAGAAGTCGGGAAGCACAGGATCGATAAGGACAACACTGCCACACACTGATACAAAAGCATATAAAAATAAAATACGAGGGTTATTCGGAAAGTAAGGTCCGAATCGCCGTAGCTAATCGAATGTCGCGCGAACATTGTAACGCGCATGCACACCCAGCATGCCTTGCTCGTCAAACGACGCCATTTGCATTGGTATTGTTGCAGTGTGCTGTTTACAGTGTCAGTTCAAAGTGTTTAAAACAATTGACCAGCCCGCCGACTGTAAAATACGGTCAGTGATTCGACTTTTGACAGCAAGGAACGTTTCAGCAGCGGAAGTTCATCCACAGATAAGTCAAGTGTGTGGCCCCAATGCGATGAGTGACAGCAAAGTGCGTAAGTGGGTGAGAGCTTTCAAGGACGGACGGGAAAATGTCCATGATGAACCGCGATCAGGCCGACTATCAGTGATCACAGAAGGTTTGGTCAGAGCCGTTGACGAAAATATTCGTGAAGACCGGCGATTCACAATTTCAACTTTAGCATTGGAATTTCCGAATGCGGGTAGAACAACTTTGCACAAAATTATCTTTGAAAATTTGCAATTTTACAAATTGTGCGCACTTTGGGTTCCCAGGCTGCTTACTGAGGAACACCAAATGACAAAAATGGCTTGTGCTCTTGATTTTTTGGACCGATATCATAAGGAAGGTGATCAATTTTTAGAGAAGATTGTCACAGGGGACGAGAAGTGAAATAAGCAGTTGCAGACTGGTTATCCTCACAGGTGGCAGGCGTAAATGACTTAGGCATACAAAAGCTTGTAAAACGTTATGACAAATGTTTAAACAAATATGGGAACTGTGTAGAAAAATAGAGAAACACGTAAGGAATGAAATAAAAAAGGTTTTTTGAAAAATCTGTGATGGTTTATGTTTTATAAGAAATCGGACCTTACTTTCCGGATAACCCTCGTATGAAGGAACATAGTTATAAGCACTTACCAACAATTGCAATCGCATATTACACACTCATCGGGTGCTGTACTTTGCGTTAGACGATGGTAGACAAGAGCAGACCATCCCGGTTAGTACAACAGAATAGCAAACAACTTACTTACGAACCGATTTAAACGAAATCATCACAATCAGAGTACAACCAACACTCACACCACTGGCAGCGAAACGCATCCGACTCGTCCGACGTTGTGCGATCAACTAACATCTTGAGAATATGTAAGGCAGCGCAGGTGGTCGGCCGACGGCATGGGCACTGTGTAGGTCTCGGCAAGTGGAAGGAATGGCACATAACACTAGCCGAGAGAGACATGTCAGGCTCCAGGGTGGAAGACCAGCCGAGTAACACATGCATTTCCCTTTACAAGAGGAATGCAGTTATACATTACAAGGCAACAATTTATACTGTTGTAAATATTATATACATGTACTTGTTTCGAATACGTACCATTTATAGTGCTAGAACTGTAAATACATTATATAATGAATTACCCATAAATCACTCGCCAAGCAATTTTTATTTATATAGGAATAAATGCAAATGTATGAACTTTGTTATGATGAGTAAGGAAGCACCACAATATATACATTTAAAATATGTGTCTACTCTGCTTTTCAGTCGTCCCAAAACATAGGTATCCTGACAGTGCTGGAGACAGTGTACCGACCTTGAGAATAAGATAGCATAGGTTTAATCCCATTGTGGGCTCAATAATTTCACAGGAAAAAATACTACATGATAAACAATTAAAACTTCTGTGTAGTGTCTATCAGTTTAAGTACCGAATACATCGTACAGCAATCGCAAGTTTCAGGAAATAACTGACTCTAGTTACATACAATCTGGTGATGACAGCATACTAAGCCTGTAGTGCCTAGAGTGAATGGGGGAGCTTTATGTATTTATTCATATTGTTAACAAAACCAAACACATACATAATATTTCATATAATATAGCCTCTAGCTCTGCGTTCATCAATAATCGAGTTTATCTTTTCACTGACAGAAAGGTATCCAGTTCTTTGCAATGGCGCTATCATCAGCAGTCTGCCAACGAAGTCATCGGAGATTTTGCCTATGTAATGAATTTGCTTACTATAGCTTCAGCACATGGAAATTGGCTATAAACTATGCTTATAAGAAGGGATATGGTGTAATTGCCCTGCAACCCTGTTTGATGCTGGGAGCGATGAATATGATATGAATTTGGTGACTTGTATTGTAAATGAATTGTAAATAATGGCTAACTATGCTTATAAGAGGGATTAAGGCATAGTTGCATGAACCAAAGTGATTGACATCGGGGCGATGCATATACTATAAATTTTATAGGCTATAGCTTCAACAGTTTGGAAACGGCACCCGGCTGTGCTTATAAGAAGGTTTAAGGCATAATTGACCTAACCACCCTCATTGTCATCGGGAGCGATGCATATGAAATTAATTTGATGACTATAGCTTTACTGGATTGTAAATAATTGCTAACTGTGCTTATTAGAGGGATTAAGGAATAATGATCCAACTACCTTGATTTACATCGGGGGCGATGTATATGGTATGAATTTGCTGGCTATAGTTTCAAAAGTTTGAAAATGGTGACTAATTAACTATACTTATAAGAATGCATAAGAAATAAGCCATATGACACTGATCAGTGCTAGGAGTAGTACCTACAGCCCGATTTTGGTGAAAATAACTTAAATGGTTAGGAAATGGTGGCCAACTATGCTTATAAGTTCGTGGGTGTAAGATATAGACATACTGCACTTAGAGCTTGACCCGTGGTAAGGTAACTACTGTGTTGTACTTGCCGTTCGGACTGGTTACATAATTAATTTTAAATATAATAAAATTGCTCTTATGCCTACTAAATTCAATATGGCGTCGAAAAAGTTCTTGATATAAAATTTTATAAAGTTACGTTAACATTCTACTTGAAAACACAAGTCCGAAAATGTATAACACTTGGTACATTTGCTAATGCATTTATATGCTTATAAAATCCGATATGCTGGTCATAGTTAAGTAATAATATTTTCTAACGACATGTACTAGTCTTTTTAAAAATACGAATCTGTAGACACTTCACTCGATACACTTTTTTTGTAAAAGATAAAAAAAAAATTGTAAAATGAAATACATAACTTTTAGTTTATAAAATTTTGCTTTGCATATTTGGCTGTTTTTATCTCATAATCGGATTATTCTTTAAAATGCGAGTTCGTAGACACTTTGCTAAATGAAATATTAATTAAATATATAACTTTTATATATAAAACTATGCTTTACCTAATCGATATATGTGACATAATCTTATTATCTTAGAAAATACGAGGTCATAGACATATCGCTTCATACATTTATATCTTTAACATTGACAATTAAATGAACTTTTTTAAAATTGTTTTAAAATATCATAGCCAATACTTGAATATCTTTTGTAAATTATTAATTAATATCTTTGGTTGTTAAATATATTATTATTATTNGATATATGTGACATAATCTTATTATCTTAGAAAATACGAGGTCATAGACATATCGCTTCATACATTTATATCTTTAAAATTGACAATTAAATGAACTTTTTTAAAATTGTTTTAAAATATCATAGCCAATACTTGAATATCTTTTGTAAATTATTAATTAATATCTTTGGTTGTTAAATATATTAATATTATANAATATATTATTATTATTTTTATGAGTACATGCGTATAATTATTTTACTTTGTGCAATAGGGGATGTAAGGATTATTTAAAAAAATATGTAAATGAAATATATATAAAAATATATATATTACCACATTTTTTTTTATATTGTTTGGCCCCATATACACGGATTCACATATATATATATAATCTAAACCCTTGCTACAACACATATCCTGAAACCTCAGTTGGCTAAGACGTTAACCATATTAGTGACCACAAGTTCTGGCAGTTCGATCCCGCACCCCTCCAAAAGATTTTTTTAACTCACAAAATAACAGTGCTCCTGGTTGTCGCTCGACGAATTAAATTACAGCAAGATGGCCTCGCAGGCAGCGAGGGAACTACATAGATGGTGGACGAATAAGGTACAAGAGAGAGAAGTGAAGGGAGAGAGAAAAGTTGGGAGAAATGAAAGGCGGTATGATAGAGAGACAAGATGGAATGAGAGAGAGACACGAGATGGAACGACAGATCACGAAGAAACAAGATGGAATAACAGAGCATGAGATGGAAAATTTTAGAAACAAAATGGCGAATGGAAAAAAGATGGCGGACGGAAACAAAAATGTCGACTGGAAACAAAATTGCTACCGGAAACAAGATAGCAGAATGCAAGCTGGCGGACGGCGCCTCGGTGTCTCAGCCCCCAGTCTTTGTCCTCGAAGCCCCCAGATTCATCTACTCGGTCTGTTTAAGGATACATATATTCTGCAAAATTATTTAGTGTTGGTTTTTTGCTCAACCGAAGCTAAGTGAACATCTTCTGGTGGACTATGTGATAAAATAACAACTGGAAATAGAGCGACCGGTTCATGTACAACACAGCTCAGACAAATAAGAAACTTTTCACTGTGCACGCAACCAGGGAACAAATGTTGATCACTTTTCTTTATCCTATAGACTACTTTGGAGTTATATTTATCGCCTATAATATTCGTGAAATAGTCGTGTGTTTGTTATTTGTGTCTGATACGTAAACAATGCCGTGTTTATTTTCTGTGGCGTACTGTGAATGAATGAATTAAAAAGGCACTGCGTAACTCACCACCTGCTACTCAGAGCAAACAAAGAGCCCGTAGGTGAGTAAACGATGCGGAGGAGGCCGGTAATTTGTTTGTAGGTTAACTGTGGCGCTCATACCGCCTGCGTACACGCGGAGACCTGGGGCGGATCAGCTGAAACTCAAAGTAATCACGTCAAACTAATTGCAACGGATTGAAATGTTTTTCCTTGAAGTTTTATCAACATCATTCTCTAGCGTTGCCTCGTTGCCCTTTCTCCTGCTCTATTGTATTCGCTGCTTTTACCTCCCGTCTCTTAGGCGCGTCTTCGGCCACGGAGGCAACACTCTTTCGGGTTTTATTCCTCTTGAAATAACCTCTCTGCCTATTCTCTCCCCCGCGCCAAATGGCGTTGTTATTATACCTAATATTTTCCCTCCGCGTTCTGTTGTGAGAGGTTCCCCGCTTCCCACCGTTACACATGTTACCAGTTCCCGGCCAGCGGGTCGTTTGTTTGTTTGGGCGAGGCCCAGGATCGATAAGGCTGTAAGAGCGATGTTGGGCGGCGTACTGCTTGCCGTGTCGCCACTACGTGCGACCACTGACCTGGTGCGCAGTCTTTCCGTCGTTGGCTCGCCATGTGCGGGATTTTCATCGGTTGCCCAGTTATAGTCTGGTAGAAGCCTCGGGAGAAAGAGAGAGAAGAGAGATAAACATGTTCTGCATGTCCTTCTGGCGCGTAACCCGTTGAAAAATATACCAAAGTGTAACTGAAACAACAACGTCATAAAAAATTAATCTGCCACTGACAATAACTATATTCTAATTGTATCGCTTGAGTTTTTATACAAATCGTACAGCAAAATTTCATTTCTTTCACAATAACTTTCAAGGCTGAATAATTAAATTTCGCACAATACATTAAACGAAGACGATAAGTTTCATATCTTCTTTAATATTAAAAATAAACTCACTGGGACACTATAGACACTGCACTCTATTGGCTGACAGGCGGCCAGTTATGAACATTCAAAAGTACAGTAAACACGTCCGATGTGGCATGGGCTAATAGGATGGTGGTGGATGGGAATACCGAAACCAACGTAGCAGGTGTTCTTGTAATGGGCAGAGGCAATTTGTTCATTGACTACTTTCACAGTCACAACTCATTCTCCTCTAAAACTCGGCCACAGACCATCTGCTCACTGTCCTGCAGGTTGTGTAAGACTACAGAGGTACCATGACACACATGAAACTATTGCATAGCTTTATTAAGTCTAGACTGTTGACGAACCGTGATGTGAAATTCTAAGATCTGTGGGAAACTATAACCGAATATAGAATGACTGAGACATCACCGAGTCAAACCAGTGATCTACATTTAGCCAATACTTTTTCAACCCTTTTCAGATTCTCTTTTGACAAGCCAAGTTTCGATCTTNAACCAGTGATCTACATTTAGCCAATACTTTTTCAACCCTTTTCAGATTCTCTTTTGACAAGCCAAGTTTCGATCTTGACAGTTTTCAAGCATCCAATGTTGAGGATCCCCTGCAGTAGTACTCGTTGAGAAAGCAGACTCACGTAGCAAGGAGGTCAAGCTGGGGCACTAAATTTTTGCAAAAATTATTTCACGACCCTATGCGCTTCAAATTTCAATAATCTCGTTCAGCGTCTATGGTTGGTCGATATCTTTCTTCGCAGGATTAATTTGTATTCACTGCAATAGCNAACCAGTGATCTACATTTAGCCAATACTTTTTCAACCCTTTTCAGATTCTCTTTTGACAAGCCAAGTTTCGATCTTTGACAGTTTTCAAGCATCCAATGTTGAGGATCCCCTGCAGTAGTACTCGTTGAGAAAGCAGACTCACGTAGCAAGGAGGTCAAGCTGGGGCACTAAATTTTTGCAAAAATTATTTCACGACCCTATGCGCTTCAAATTTCAATAATCTCGTTCAGCGTCTATGGTTGGTCGATATCTTTCTTCGCAGGATTAATTTGTATTCACTGCAATAGCTTACGTTCTCTATTGGCAAAACTGGCTACTGAGTGGGCAGGTCAAAGAGGCCAATTCTTTCTCATGGCCACTGCAACAAATTACAAGAAAAACTCTGAATGACACTTCCATTGGCCACCTAAATCACCAGACATGAACATTATTGAGCATATCTGGGATGCCTTGCGACGTGCTGTTCAGAAGAGATCTCCACCGCCTCGCACTCCTATGGATTTGTGGACTGCCCTGCAGGATTCATGGCGTGAATTGCCTCCTGCATACCTTAAGACATTAGTCGAGTCCGTGCCACGTCGTGTTGCAGCACTTATGCTTGGTGGAGGGGGGAGGAATCTGCACGATATTATGTAGGTGTACCAGTTCTTTTGGCTCTTCAGTGTAAATGAAATTCCAGGAACTGGTTATTTATGCTCTGATAACATAAAAATGTTATAAGTCTACTGGAACAGAAATCGTAGTGAAAAAGAGATGTAACTTTCACAATTTAACTGTAGATGTATAGTACACCCTCATGCAACCCTTCAACAAGCAGGATGATCTCTATATTTTTCCCTACCAACGTGCTGCTTTTCGAAGCTCTTCTGTTTAGAAAACATTCGTTGTTTTTGTTTGTGTTTGCACCGTACGCATTCGTTCATTACCAGCACTCACAAAGTTCGTACTGTTTGTAAACAAAGCGAGGGGAGCGATGAATAAATTGGAAAACTTGGAATGGTTTATGTATTATGCAGGGCTCGGTTTTACAGACGTATAACCGACGCCTGCCTTCCCGCGCAACCGCTGGTAGTAAAACACTGGTTTTATCTCACTCCCTACTGCACTTTCCTGCCTCACAGAATCTTCCTCGCCGCCAAGTTGGCAAACTGTTGGTATTCCTTTTCGTAGAAAGATATGTCATCGTCCCGCGTTAAAGGTGTTCAAGAATATAAAATTATTTCCCACGAGTTTACCTAGTACTAATTATTTTGTTATGATGTAAAATGTTGAGGTTTAATGAATAAAGGCCTTTTAATAAACGAAATGTTTTATTATACTTTAACAGCAAAACTGATACAACAATGTTGACCGTTATATATTTATCAACTAGAAAAAACAAAACACTACACAGTGTTGCCAACAACTTAAAACTGAAGTTACCAAATAATAATTATTACATTGCCATATTTTAACACCCCCTCTCAATGTAATACAGTTCTATCTTATATCTTATCTGATACAATTATATCTTATTTCTAAGTTTGAATACAACACTTATTTAAACATCTTACAAATAATTCTTGACTTAAAGCCTTAGTGAGTAGTTCAGCTGGTTGTTCACTAGTTTTCACATAATGAAGGCTGATCTTATTATCTTTAATCAAATCCTTTATGAAGTGATATCGTATATCAATATGTTTGAGGCGCTTAACAGTGTCTGTGCCTGCAATAAAAATGGCTGACTGGTTGTCACAATACATACTTACTGGACATACATTTGAGTAACCAAAATCACTTAACAAGTTTATCAGCCAACAGGCTTCGCTTCCTGCCATACTCACTGCAACATACTCAGCCTCAGTTGACGACAGACTGACTGATACTTGTTTCTTCGAGCACCAAGAAATCAAACAATTGGAAAACTTAAATAAATAGCCTGTGGTAGACTTTCTGTCTTTGAGATCACCTCCCCAATCAGCATCACAATATCCCTCTAGGACATTATCTTCACACTTGAAAACTAACATATAATTTAGTGTATTCTTGACATACCGCAGGACTCTTTTTAATGCAGTTACTAACATATCATTTGAATATGTTTGAAATCTGCTCAACATTGAGACAGTAAAACATAAATCAGGCCTAGTACTTGACACTGCATACATAAGGCATCCTATAACTTCTCTACAATATTTTTCAATATTCTCATCATTACTTTTATTACAATTTTCAAGTATTTTAACATTAAAGTTTGGGTCAATAGGAGTTGACATAGGTTTACAGTTTTCCATATTAAACCTTTTAAGTACATTTTCTAGGTAATTTCTTTGGCTTAATTCAGTAATCCCCGTTTCTAGATTTTGGTTAACATTTATACCCAAAAAATTGGTTACTAAACCTAGATCCTTCATCTTAAATTCTTTGTTTAGGACACTTTTAAACTGAACAATTTTCTCCTCATTTGTACCAAATATTAACAAGTCATCAACATATAGCAAAACAAACATTTTATCTTTACCATTGCACCTTTTGTACAAGCATGAATCACTTTTTGAACTAACAAAGCCTTCTCCTGTTATAATAGAATTAAATTTATTATTCCAGGATTTTGGTGAACTTTTCAGACCATATAGAGACTTGTTTAATTTTGCAATATTATTATTACCCGAATAAGCCCCTTCCGGCAAACGAATAAATACATTTTCATTTATTTCTCCATACAAAAATGCTCCCGTTACGTCCATTTGATAGATTGGCAATTTTAATTTGGTTGCTATAGCAACAAAAAGTCTAAATGTAGGTAATTTTGCAACTGGAGCATAGATGTCATTCAGATCTAATACATCATCCTGTTCAAACCCTCGGGCAACTAATCTAGCTTTATACTGTTGAACATTATTTATTGTCTTTACTTTAAAAACCCATTTACTACTCACTATTTTCTCTTTTGCTGGTGCTTCACATAAATCCCAAGTGTTGTTCTCTTTCAGTGTCTCCAGTTCTCTATTGATAGCTTCACTCCATTTACAAGCATCCTTTCTTTTCATTGCTTCCTTGTAAGTCACTGGATTATCATCTTCGCTGTAGATGTTGTTGCATTGATAAAATTCGGTCTGTTTCCTTACACGCTTGCTTCGTTCATTTCCATTTTGTAATGGTGTGATTACGCTTTCTTCTTCACTTGTACATGGTTCATATTCACTTCCAGATTCATTTTGAGTTATTAAGCTTTCATTCATGTTAACCAGAGTTTCTTGTAAGTCTTGGTTTCCATCAACTTTATCTACTATTTGTTTCAACTCGTTCTCCAAATCAAGTGTAACTTGGGGTTCTTCCCTTCCTTCTTGTTTCTGTTCTAAGAAAACAATATCACGCTTTGTCTCTACAGTATTTTTCTGTGGGAAGTATATCCGGTAACCCTTGGTATCTTCGCCATATCCGACCATCAATCCCTTGTCTCCTTTGCTATCCCATTTTCTTCGTCTTTCTTTTGGAATGTGTACATACACCGGTGTGCCGAAGACTTTTAATTGTTGAATATCGAAACTTTTATTGGTCCATACCTCATATGGTGTTTTTCCTTCAACTTTACTCTTACCCGTTCTGTTCAGAGTAAATGCAGCAGTATGTACCGCTTCTGCCCATAGTTTCTTAGGTAAACTCTTTGCATGTAAAATTGTTCTTGCCGCTTCAACCAAAGTTCGGTTCTCTCTTTCGGCCTTTCCGTTTTGTTCCGGAGTATATGGTACTGTAGTTTGATGTGTTATGCCACGTTTTGAGAACATTTCACTCACTTCTTTATTCACAAATTCCAGCCCATTATCACTTCTGAACAATTTTACTTTGTTCCCAGTTAAAATCTCCGCCTTATTAATGAAATCTTCTATGCAGTTCTTCACCTGATGCTTATTTTTAATGAAATAGACACTTCTATAATTTGAGAAGTCGTCCTTTAACACTACGAAATACCTCGACCCGCCGACAGATACCTCCTCCATGGGACCGCACGTGTCCGCATGGATTAATTCACATGCTTTAGAAGTACCATTTTCGCTGTTATGAAAAGGTAATCGATGAATTTTTCCCTTCAAGCAGCTTTCACAGGTTGGAGCAGACGTTTGTTTCACATTTATTTTCCTTGTGGCAAGTATTTTCTTCACATAATCGAAGTTTTGATGAGCCAATTTTTCGTGCCACACATTTAAATCATCGTTTGTAGTACTAGCTACGCTCGCAATATCATTTTCATATCGGAAATCCATATAATACGAGCTCCCAATTCGGTTTGCAACCGCCAAAACTTCTTTGTTTTTATAAAATTTACATGAGCTGTCACTTGTCATTATGACATAACCTTTGTCAGTCGCACAATTCATAGAGAAAAGGTTCGTTTTCAGTTCGGGAACGTAAAGAACGTTGTCTATGTTTGTGTTGATCCATTCGTTCCCATTGTGCACTTTTACCGCCATCTGCCCACAGCCTAACACACTAATCGCTTGCCCATTGCCGAGAATCACAGATTTCTGTGAAACAATTTGAAATGATGAAAATAACGCGCGATTGTTACACATATGTTCACTGGCCCCAGAGTCAACCAGCCATTTTGACTCTTGATAATGTTCATATTCTGCGTTTGACACGACAAATGCATTACTTTCCTTACTGCCCCTGTACTTCCTAAAGCGACACTGTGCCTTATAATGTCCGAACTTTCCGCAATAAAAACACTTATTACTGTTACTGTTATTGTCTTGTAATTCACTGTTATTCACTTTGCTTCTGCATTCGCTTTGGAAATGCCCCAGTCTGTTGCATTTGTGACACTTTATGTTTCTTCTATTTTTAACAAAGAATGCAGATGAAGCTTGTTGAGACGCTTCACCCTTCTCCTGCACCCTTTCTTCTTCCACCAGAAGCCTGGCTATCAGATTATCCAGGGTTTGTTTATCGTCTGGCGCCGACTCCCACGCCGACACAAAGTGTTTGTACTCATCTGGCAACGACATTAGTACCTTTGTAATAACTAACTTGTTTGATATTTCCTCTCCCATTTGCTTAAGCTGATTTTGCAGCTCCTGTATTTTTGACAAAAATACTGACATCTCAGTTCCTTTTTCAAACTTAAACTGGAAAAATCGCTGCTGTGTAATATGGATGCTTGTTTCCGACTTTTGCTCGAAAACACTTTGGAGTTTACGCCACATTTCAGCAGATGTTGTGCAAGAAATTATATGCAACATGACTTTCTCCGTCATTCTGGTAACTAGTAGTGTCTGAGCCTTAGCATCTTTTGACTCCCAAGCAGCATGTTCAGCCGCTGCCTCAGGTTTTATTTTCTGCCCCTCAACTATGTCGAGCCATCCTTGACCTCGTAGCAATACCGTTGTTTGGAACTTCCACAGGTTCCAGTTGCTAGGTCCTTCCAGTTTGATCACACACTGATTTCCTTCCATTTCGTTGTCCTGCCTCGCTCAATTTAGAGAATGAACGAGTATTACTCCTTCTTGGCGCGGTCACGTATAACCTCACTTTTATCGCGGGCCGGCACCAATATTTTCGCCGATATTTCTACCCCTTCACAGATTATATGCAGAACTATGTGTCTGGGCCCATAACCTGTTGAGGTTTAATGAATAAAGGCCTTTTAATAAACGAAATGTTTTATTATACTTTAACAGCAAAACTGATACAACAATGTTGACCGTTATATATTTATCAACTAGAAAACAAAACACTACACAGTGTTGCCAACAACTTAAAACTGAAGTAACCAAACAATAATTATTACATTGCCATATTCTAACATAAAAAAAACTGCCTGGGAAAAGAATGACAATAGTGATAATTATTTAAGTAAAAATAATAAAAGCTTCCAGAAATTGTAATATTATATATTTTTTTCGTACAACTTTTAAAATGGAACAAAATCGATACAATACGCTATAGCTGAAAATAATTGCCTGACTCACAAGAATGTCATGAGATAACTTTCATGGTCCTTCTGTATGAACTTCACCCGTATTTCAATTTTAAAATTTTCTATAAAATTTATAATAGAGATAATCGAAAGTTAAAACCATTATCGCAGGTAAACCAAGTGTCGGATTTCAAAGGAATTGCCAACATGACTTTTTTCTGGTTTCAAAAACACTTTAGCTGAAATCAATATTTGTGTCAAAATAAAATTTTTCTGTTTGTACGAATCAATGTATTTTTTAATGTCTCATATTGGTGTGTGGATTGATGTGGATTGTTGTGTGCATTGTTGATTGTGGTGCTGATTGTGGTGTGTGTGGTTCTAATTGTGGTGGGTGTGGTGCTGATTGCGGAGCGTGCGGAGCTTATTGCTGAGCTGATTGTGGTGCACATGGTGTTGATTGTGGTGCGGATTAATTTTTGATTTTGCGATATTGATCGAAATATTGTTGGAGAGATTGCGAAAGATTGATACGAAAATTGGAAGATTGATGGAAAGATTGCGAAATATTGATAGAAAGATTGTGAAATTAATGGAAAGGTTGCGAAAGTGCGATGTAAAGATAGGAACATTGATGAGAAGTTTGCGAAATATTGATGGAAAGATAGGAAGATTGATGGAAAGGTTGCGAAAGAGTGATGTAAATATAAGAAGATTGGTAGGAAGATTGCGAAGGATTGATGGAAAGATAGGAAGATTGATGGATTGATCAAAATGTTAATGGAATGATAGACGATTGAAGGATTGATTGTCAAGAAGAGCACCGAAGATAAGGCTGTTTTTCACCCGAGTTGCCCTCGTACATTCCAAGTCTCAAGTGCCTAGCACTATTGGTATTTGAATCATAACTAACTATTCCTATAAAAGTGTTGGTAGGTACTGATCCATACCACGATTATAACATACTTCTACAGGTGGTTGCTATTCTTATAATGGACTTCAATTGGTCATGTATAAAAACATTTAAAAAAATTTCGAGTAGCATACTTAAGTTTGCCTACATAAGAGTAGAGGCAATGAATAATTGAAAGATTCTGACATCATGTAATAATTGGACTTGAAAAAAGGATACCTTGAATGTAGTAACAAATAAAAAACTTCTATAGAGTTCTGCAATACCCTATGTACAATTTATGCACGAATTAAAAAAAAACCTTTTAAACAATTTTTTTTAAATAAAAGAAATTACAANACAAACCTTTTAAACAATTTTTTTTAAATAAAAGAAATTACAAATTCTATAACAAATACAGTTTTATGATATGACATTCCCTATGCCTGTAAAACCAACATAGATACTAGCTCCCGGAACCATACATATAATATTCCTGAAGGGTTAGTAGCCATAACTGCTGGGCACNTTGAATGTAGTAACAAATAAAAAACTTCTATAGAGTTCTGCAATACCCTATGTACAATTTATGCACGAATTAAAAAAAAACCTTTTAAACAATTTTTTTTAAATAAAAGAAATTACAAATTCTATAACAAATACAGTTTTATGATATGACATTCCCTATGCCAGTAACACCAACATAGATACTAGCTCCCGGAACCATACATATAATATTCCTGAAGGGTTAGTAGCCATAACTGCTGGGCACCTTCGGGTATGTTCGACAATCCCGAATGAAAGGCTTCCGTGCACCTCCTGAGTCGGGCCGAAGACTGCCGAGCTCGTCTGAGTCGGGCCGAAGACTGCCGCGCTCGTCTGAGTCGAGCCGAAGACTGCCGCGCTCGTCTGAGTCGAGCCGAAGACTGCCGAGCTCGTCTGAGTCGAGCCGAAGACTGCCGAGCTCGTCTGAGTCGAGCCAAAGACTGCAGAGCTCGTCTGAGTCGAGCCGAAGACTGCCGAGCTGGTCTGAGTCGAGCCGAAGACCGCCTGCCACAGCCACACAGCTCCCATTTAAAATGTATTGCACCAGATTACTCAATATCATAATACTACGTGTTGCGAAATTTTTGTTAATGATTAGGTGTTTTTATCAAGTTATGTCACGAAAACATAAAATATCCTCAAAATCAAGAAAAAGTGCATGGCCCTTAAACGACCTTAACTCCGGTCAGCACGATAGTCTCTACAGTTATCTGTGAAATCTAGCCATTGCCGTTTCTTTCATAAACGGACCAGATTCATCTGTAAGATCGTAAAATTTATTTATTGAAAGTTAACATTGACGGAGGCATTTTATAACTGGCACAAAATTTAAAGAATGCTGATTTATTTCTTTTCGTAGGATTCCACACCTATTTTCTAGCATTAATCCGTATAATTAAACTTAAAATTTTCATTTCTGGTGCTGCAACAGATGAGATTTTTTGTGACAACAGCTTACAAAATCCTTTTAATAAGTTACGCAATGTAAATGTATTTGCACAAAGTATTTCGCGAACTGATTTGCTTGAAGTCTAGAGTTCAGAGTCCTATACTCGAGCTATCATATTTTTTATATTGGCAGTTGCTAAACTTTTAAACGTTTTGTTTATGATTCGGGAACACTTTTGCTTTCTGTTTATCATAGGTTTAGAACAGCACAGGATGTGTCCAAAGAACAGCCGTCCGATCATAAAGCTAGAACATAACAATAAGAATATGAAATGTACCGTCTCGTTGAAATAAATCGCTTAATGGTCAGGGATCTGCCTGTGAAAACAGCACCTTTTCGTTTATCGTTTGTCGCGAAAAGATTTACCTGGAGGCTAGACTTCAATATCCTATGTGCTCACTTACAGTCTTCAATTGACTATTAGTAGGGCCAGTGACTTTTCGCATAGAAATCGGAGCACACAGTAGACTTTAATACTATACANCTTCAATTGACTATTAGTAGGGCCAGTGACTTTTCGCATAGAAATCGGAGCACACAGTAGACTTTAATACTATACAACACCTCAGCTGTTGTTATACCTCAATTGGCTGCTGGTGCCGTGTCCATCTTTGACCAAGCCACTCAGGACTAAGTAACTCCGACACTGAACCTTCGTGATTCGTGCGCAAACTGTTAACACGGGCCAGAACATTTTTTAGCCAATCAAAGAAGCTGGACGACCCTACAGTGCTTTGGACTGTATCCTGTCTCGAAATCTTTTCGCGAAATATCACTGCCCCTAAGTATTAGCCGCTTGTCTTTGCGTGAAGACAGTCTGTTACACGAGTGAGCCAAACAGAATTAAGTTTCTCCTGTACTGACCGTCCGTGATTCGCGGGCAGACAGATAAGGCGCGTAACAATTCGAATGATCCAATCACGAAAGTGGTTCTCAACTGAAGTGCGTTGGAACACAACTTGCGATGAAATCTTTCCGCGAAAAGCAGGTGCCCCTATGTATGGTACGGACAGCAGAAAAAATATTACCCAGGAAAGGCGTTGTCCGTGGTGACGCTAGCTTCTTCTGATCTTGGACAGCACCGATCATGATTTTGCGCACATGCAACACGTCAAACGTGGACCAGTCAACGAGGGATTAGAATTGTAAGAAGTTTTCTGTGTTTTCAGGTGNCGCACATGCAACACGTCAAACGTGGACCAGTCAACGAGGGATTAGAATTGTAAGAAGTTTTCTGTGTTTTCAGGTGTTGGCATGAAGTAATGTTTGTTCCAGGCTGTTTATACAATACTTGCTTGAGGCCACGTTGGTGTGGTGGTTAGACAACTAGCCTCCCACGTACACTGTAAAGAAAATTCTGGTAAACTTCCTAAAATAAATTAGACGTTTTTGACCCATATTTCGTACGGAAATAATACCACACATCTGGTTTAAAAAAAAAATGGAATGTTAAGCGTAAATACTATGCAAAGTTGGGAATTTTCCTACACATTTGACTGTTTCCTGAGCAAATGCAGGAACGCTAGCATGAACGTATGATAAATAACTTTACCATCCGTGCGTTCNCATTTGACTGTTTCCTGAGCAAATGCAGGAACGCTAGCATGAACGTATGATAAATAACTTTACCATCCGTGCGTTCTCACTCTGGGTATACACTCATATGGTAAATTTGCGAACAACTTCTTAGAGTGTAGGCGAACCGGGTTATACTGTCGACGGAGTTGCTCCCGGATTTTCGCATTTGGGAATCGTGCCGGACGATGCAGCTGGTCGGCGGGTTTTCTCGGGGATCTCCCGTCCCCCCTTTTCATTCCGATGCAGCTCCATACTCACCCCTCGCTTCACCCTCATCAGCTCTCAAGACCTCGATTTTAAGAACCTCCTAACTCANGATGCAGCTCCATACTCACCCCTCGCTTCACCCTCATCAGCTCTCAAGACCTCGATTTTAAGAACCTCCTAACTCACTTCAATTACTCACTTTACATTTGCTCCATTCTCAACACCAGTGAAACACGTGCGTGTAGCTCAAAGAGATTGAGATAAACCATCATCGAACAGAGTTGTAAGAATATCCACAAACTGCATTACCAGCACGGAACCAACTGATAACACTGGGCACAGAGTAGGTAAATAAATAGAGACGAAATTACACGGCAGTTACTTTGATTGCTTGCGTGAGGTTCTGGAACGTGCCTTTTGTCTGACTGGCTACTGGGTGCTGCGAAAGCTTCCTTATTGGCTGGGCTGCCAACTGACTACTAGGTTACCGGGCGCTGATTGGTGAACAGCGTTGCCGATATGTTGCTGGCTGGCGACGCCATTTTGTTTGCGTGTGCGGCTGTAGATAGAAGAATAAGGTGCTATTTCACCTCTGTATACTTAAGTAATCTGTGACTCTACTACCGTGGACACGGTACTAATGAACGAGTTGAAGTGCAAATATTAAATAAGTTAAATTTTGGAGAGGGGGGTGGGGGCAGATTTTTTTTTAGTTTCGTACGTTTCGACTATTAATTGGGATAATTGTGACATATTAATGTTCCTACACTTCTGAAACTGAAATAGAAGAAATATAACCAAACCAATGAAAATCAAAGAAAATGAAAGCACTAGAAATCAGTCGCGACTTACTGAGAGTTACGNAGAAATATAACCAAACCAATGAAAATCAAAGAAAATGAAAGCACTAGAAATCAGTCGCGACTTACTGAGAGTTACGCTATTATCGCTGTTTACAAGTTCGCTTCGTCCCGTTGTGAAATTGCGGATACCCGTAAACAACGATAGCATCCTAAATTGAAACAATTGCAAATAAACATTATAAAAAAAGAGTTTAAATATGTAAATAATGAGAGACCCAGAAATTTCGCAGATTCACTTGGCAACAATATTAAACGCCACAATAACCTCTGTACTCAAGCCTTGGTTATAGTATATTCGCAGTATNGGATTCACTTGGCAACAATATTAAACGCCACAATAACCTCTGTACTCAAGCCTTGGTTATAGTATATTCGCAGTATCTTCAAGCTTTTTGAATCAAACCTTTGAAAAATCAACTCACGTTTGACGTGTTTGTTCTTACCTATATATGTCACATGTCATAAGCGTTTTATACATTTGTTGACATAAAA
This sequence comes from Clitarchus hookeri, assembly GCA_002778355.1. Taxonomy (NCBI): domain Eukaryota; kingdom Metazoa; phylum Arthropoda; class Insecta; order Phasmatodea; family Phasmatidae; genus Clitarchus; species Clitarchus hookeri. The sequence goes on along the minus strand of NQII01003635.1, from coordinate 11,982 downwards.
TAATTTTTGCTCTTTAGTTCGACTTTCATTTATATTTTATTCATATGCTATAATACTTAATTGATAATTAAACTAATCAAAAACAGGGAGGAAACTGGCACGTTGGTCGTGCCTAAGAAATAGTTATGGAAATTATTATTAAATTTAATGCTCATAAATACGGTGCGGTGTCTATTCGGTGAAATTTTCTAGACTTAGTTGAGCTTTGTTTCTGTGAGACGGGAGGAATATCCTGGAAGTAGAACTTCAGCATGGCTTCAGAAAAAGTTGGATGTAACCTTTAGGCTCATCTGTTTATAGCGAAAAAGATTCACGCGAAGACTAGACACCAATGTCCTATGGCAAACGTGCAGTATTCCTTCGGTTATTGGCCGCGAGTCTTTGTCAGGGCACAGTCCCTTGCCTGACTGGACAAATCAGAATTAGATAACTCCCACAGTTAGTGTCCGTGATACGTGGAAAGCGTGACTTTTCAAATCATCGAATTACGAAAGTGGATCTGAGGTATAGTTTTTTGGAGTATGAGCAATCTNTGGAAAGCGTGACTTTTCAAATCATCGAATTACGAAAGTGGATCTGAGGTATAGTTTTTTGGAGTATGAGCAATCTTAAAAATTCACCCTGCTGAGTAATGCATTTACGCCTGAAGAATGATAATATTTTATCCTTTAAGATATGCCCTATAGTGAGAGTAAAAGTTCAGCTCCAATAAAAAATAATGACCTGCTCGTGTAAGTATTGTAATTTTGTGGCATGTGATGATTGGAAATTAACGAAGCTAAGTGAAAATAAACGAATCTCTGCTCTCCGACTGAACTGAAGAAATTAGATGCGACGTGAAGAGGAATTGTCGGCAGTTCGACAGCAGCTCGATCCCACGGGTTTGAAGACTGGAAAAAAAAGGAACAATGTGCATTAACAAATCTGAACGGTAAAGGACAAACATTGCTGTAAGGACTCGGGTAGTTATTTTAAATTACCTGTAAATGACTCATGCAGCACGGAGTAGGAACTCGACAAGGCGGCTCGTCGTGAAGATGGCACACGTGGTTATCAAGCCAAGCGGATCTCACCAAAACGGCAGCTCTACGCTGATCGAAAACACAGTTGGTGATCTCTGTAAAGTGAATATAAGGCTTTATATGGTATCCTGTGTGAATACACGCTATGGCATACGCCACCACCGGCAATCGAACCCGGTTAGCCGTAGTGGGAGGCGAGCAATCAGATTGATGTCTCACGGTAAAGCGAGAACGGACCTGCTGGCCGTGCGTGCAGCTTCTGTCGCTGTAATATCCGGCGGCATACGTACCGGAACTCCGGTATCATACCACACGAATAATTCTAGCAATGCGATATATATTGGTTGTTGGCCGATATTTCTATTAAAACCTCAAGGAGCTGGCTTACCTACAATTAGTTCTGACACTCTAAAGGAGTGATCGCCAAACCGTAGATCGCGAGCTACGAGTAGCTCGCGGGGACATTTTCGGTAGGTAACGTTAACGCTCCGGTTGGCTAGCCTTGATTCCTCCAGTGAGCAGACGCCGACGACAGGGGTCGCTGACGACAACAACTGCTTCTTTCTCCCGCGCAACTGCCATTGTCAGCCTCATCTCAAAGTTGATTGTATACGCGTGATGGCGTGTTCAAGCAAAAAGCAAAAAAACTTATCACTTTCATTCGGAATGGGAAACCGATTACTTCTTTACCCAGGTACAGGACAAATATAAGTGTTTACTGTGCTATGCAAGTGTAACAGTTGGGAAGAAAGGGAACGTCGAACGTCACTTCAAAACCGTTCACGCAGGTATTGAAAAGGATTTCCCACTGAATTCTGCTCTAAGGAAAGAAAAGGTAAGGCAGCTAAAATCTAAACTTAATGCTCAACAATTAACTTTTTTAAAACTATTAAACAACAATAAAGCAGCATCTGAGGCGTCATTCCGAGTGTCAAATATTATTGCACAGAATAAGAAACCACACGAAGACGGTGAAGTAATCAAAACTGCATTTTTAGAAGCTGCAGATGCATTATTTGATAGTTTCAAAAACCAAACTGAGATAATCTCTGCTTTTAAATCGGTACAGCTTTCTGCAAATACAGCAATGAGAAGGGTTGAGGTTATGAGTTCTGACCTTACCTCACAACTTAAAACTGATTTTGATCGCTGCAGCTATTTCTCCCTGCAACTTGATGAATCGACTGATATAGTTGATACAGCGCAGTTGGCCGTTTTTGCAAGAATGGTTTTTGATAATTTCGAAATAAGAGAGGAGCTGGTAAAGATCATACCGTTAACAGGACGCACTACAGGACAGGACATATTTTTAGCAGTTAAAGATCTTATCAACTCTGAAAATATTCCTATAAATAAGTTGGTGGGCTTAACAACTGTTGGAGCTCCTACGATGGTAGGCAGAGAGAAGGGATTCATAACCTTGTGTCGTAAAGGCAACAGCTTTCCGAAATTTCTGCCGTACCATTGTGTAATACACCAGGAGTCACTGTGTGGAAAGTTTTTAAGTATGAACAATTTAATGAAAACAGTCATAAAAATAGTGAACAAAGTTAGAGCACATGCAATGCAGAGACGTTTGTTCAGAGCACTGACTGATGAACTAGATTGCCAGTATGGTGATCTACTGCTTCATACGGAAGTTCGTTGGTTGAGTAGAGGCAGAGTTTTACAACGTTTTCAAGAGTTGCTTCCTGCCCTAGTAGAATTTTTGAAAGAATGAGGCGAATCCTTCCGTGAACTAGAAGATCCGGTTTGGCTGCAGGATTTGGTTTTTCTCGCAGACATCACCGAAAAGTTAAATATCTTTAACTTGCAGCTTCAAGGTAAGGATAAATATATTGGTGGAACAATTTCAGATGTTGCTTCATTCTCAAAAAAGCTGGAACTGTGGGAAAAAAATATCATCCCAGGTGAATACAAACATTTTGCTTGTTTGAAACAAACCCTTGACAAGCAAGGGTCTTCAACGCCTCCTTACAACAGCAAACAATGCGTTGAAATTATTTCAGATTTGAGAAATGAATTCAACAAACGCTTCCAAGATTTCAAATGGATTTCAATTGTTGCACAGTTTGTCAAATCGCCTTTTATAGAGATTGATGCTGAAGAGTTCTCTACTTCTGTCATAGAGCATTTTGATATTCGAGAAGACAATGCTGCAGTGGAGTTGGAACTGATTGATTTTCAAAATGATTCATCTGTAAAATCGCTTTCTTCAAACTCTGAAAATATTTGGCCTCTTGTTCCTCAAGAAAATATCCAATTTTGGTCCAGGATTGTCTCAAAGTGAAGGAAATGTTCAGCTCTACATATCTGTGTGAGATTTCTTTTTCTAGCATGAAATTTGTTAAAAATAAGTACAGAAACAGACTCACTGATGAACACTTGGACAACTGTATTCGAATGGCAGCCACTTCCTACTCTCCCAACATTAAAAAACTTGTTGATGACAAAAAAAGAGTTCCATCCATTTCATTAAAGTTAATAAGTCAGATAAAAAAAATCTGTTATTACATTTGTTATTTATTACTACCTACACTTCAATTTATTTCGTGTGTACAATTCAATTTCAGTTTCTTTTTGTTATATACAGTTTAATTAAAATTGATTTCATATTTACTAGAAATGAAAGTTTATAGGTAATAAACAAATGTAAGATTTTTTTTTTAAAAGTTGGTAGATCAGAGTAATATTTAAAAACGTTACGGTAGCTCAGAAGCTTCGTAAGTTTGGCGACCACTGCTCTAAAGCAAGCTGGTGAACTCTAAGTCATGCATGCCTAATCTTTTATACTTCATGTTCGATGACAAATCCGTGACACATTTTTACCACTCATATTTTGAAGTGCATAGGCATAGTTTTGGTGTAGAGATGCGATGGAAGTAAAACGGCTGAACAGTAAGTTGTCTTTGTAAAGAAAGCTGCAAGTACAGCATTTCAGTATTTTTGTTTTTAACGTGAGCACAATATTTAAGTCTGTCTTTACATTTAATGTGAAATATTCGTATGGGATTGCAGCATCTCTAAATAAAGGAGCGTGTATGCTAGATACGACTTGAACCAAAAAAAAAATACTATTTTAAATTCTCTCTAGCGTAAAGTTTTCAGTAACATAAAAAAAAAGGATGACTGCTTATACAAGAAACTTATTATCCTAGCACTTTTCAGAAACGATGACTTTTTTCTGGCGTGACGGGAAGTAATTAATTTTTTTACGTTAAGATGAGGTGAGCGTTTCTCCGTTTAACGAATAGTTTTAAAAATCAATACGTGTTTCCTAGCTCCATTATTAAATAGAGACGCATACATTATTATTGGTGAGGAGGGAGCAGGATGCATGTGACTGCGGTTGACGGCCTTGGTGCGAGCGCCGGCTGACTAGGCTCACTGTCTGCTCTCCTCACCTGCATTACGTGAGCACGCACACCGCTGCTACACGCACATTCTCTCCTACGAATGCTGAGGGAAGAAATGCAGATATATATTTTTTTAAACCGGATTAACAATTCATCACCCACAACATAAAAGCTTTTTGGTCAAGAACTTCATTTATAAAACTCGAATGAAAGCATTGGTTTTAGCAGTCGGATTGAATAAACGAGGCGCGCTCTTGAAATCATTCGCAACAAAATTCAAGTCCTAGAAAGGTCGATGGAAGTAAATAACTGCTGAAAACTGGAGAAGGCCTGGAAACGCACGAAGCTGATTCACAGGACATAAAGAGAGGAGACAGGCTTGTTTCCAGCTCATGTTGTTTACCAGTGCGATATTGATGTATTCTTAAGGGGAGGTCGATTCTCCTCCGCGTGTTTTCGTCCGCGAAAACAAAATAGTCCGCATTCATGATTTTTTTTTACATAAAAGTAGAATTTTTTCGTACAAAAAAAAACAAAACCTAACAAATTTATTAATCAATTGTTTCCTTCATTACGTAAAATGTGTGATTTTTCCAAAATACTGTTTTTGTAAAATATATCTTTTTATCGATAATTCGCAACATCTCCTCACCCCTGATGGAAGGCATCTCTTGTAGGCGTGACAACGCAAGCGATTAAAGGTGGGGATATTTGTACTTCTCGCACGTTTTCAAATTTCTCAATACCCTTTCGCGAAACTGGTCATGTGTTGTAAATTATGGGAACTGACGACTTTGTAGTATCTCAGATTGTGTGAGTGAGATGCAATGATAATTTACTGTCTCTCACGACATGACCTTGGACATTTTATGCACCTCAGATATGAGACTAGATATTGCCGGGAATTCTCACACCTCCCTCTTCAACTTATCGGCAATTCCCACACTCACTCCGACTTTTGACGACGAATAGGGAATCGGCGCGTGGGGGAGTACAAAGTGCAATTTCCTTAGCGGCCAATGGGAATGGGATTTCTTCACGGTATAAAGGTTGCGTCTCCCTCGCAGTCAATGAGAATTAGATTTTGGCTGCAGCCAATGGGAATGGGATTTTGTGAGGTCAGGTAGGCGTGTCTGAGAATAGTCCGATTTCGCCTCAAAATACTGCAGGCAGAACGACATATTTCCTGAATGCCGGGACACAGTCCTAAGACAGGCCCTGCTAGAATTTTTGACTCGGTACAGACTACTTAAACAGCGTAGAGCCAATATGAACGGAATATTCTATATTATTCAGTCAAAAAATTAATTTTCAAAAGAAAATTACATTAAAAGGGAAGAAAAGTAGGTGAAACTGATATTTTGTCCACATATTGGTATGTAAACATATTTTTTCAAAAAAATAAATTTCCACCAGCCGCAGTTTTTTTAGAAGTGAAAATCTCAGGTGTTAAACGTACATTGTATCAGAAATATTTTTTTTATCGATTTTAACATATTTTGCTTAAATACGCCCGTTATCAAAACCACAGACAAAACAAAAAAAAAATATTAATTTTTAAATTAAATAATGAACGCCTTAAATTTTTTTCATGTAAGCATTGGAATCATTATGAGGAAAGGGTACCTTGTCCAAGGCTGTAAGTTTCAAATATGCTTTTCCAGCACAACAAATACTGAATAAAATTATCTAGGAAATCTTACTTTTCCCCCTAATTTTTATAATGTTGTATATATATACTTATAGAGAGAAAATATACGGTTTTTTTTAAATTCAGAAAACATACTTTTACCATCTTACCATGCATGTTTTTTTTTGGGTGCACTAACAAAAACATTTTAAAAAATGTTTTTTTCTCTATGTTGTTTCACATTTTTTGTGATCGACATAATAAATATTTATTTTGTAATTTATGTTCCGCATACGAAATATTCCAAACGTTGTTAACTAACGTGAAGCTGATTATGAATGGATGCTGCGGTCAATTCTATGCATTATATTTTCCCTGTGCGCTGGCTTTAACTTTATTTTAAAGGTGTCTGAAATGTATGTTTCGGGAGTTTTATTTTTTTAAAAGATATTTTTCTCTTTTTTTCACGAATCAGTATGGTAAGGGGTACTTTTTTTTATCGGTATGTTCTGTTTGTCCCCAGCAGTATGTTATAGTCTGTCTCATGTAAGTTGGCGAGATCTGACAGTTGGACGAAAGTAGCGCCAATGTTTACTTTTCGTTTTTCGCCATCAGCTGGTGCGTCAAGTGGAGGCTGTATTTTTTATTAAAACGCGGTCAGCTAATCCACTTATAATTATACTGTAATGCTAAACAAATGTTAACACATTTTAGAATGACATCTGACTAAAAAAATTAGTAGGTTATGCAAGTAAAAATATAAAACCTTGCAAAAAATTCAATATTTGCTAACTCTTTTTTAAATTTGTCAGATACAGTGAATTTGGGCTCATATTAGCGAGACTGTAGTTGTAGCTATTATTACACTTTGGACGTTACAGCTAATACACTGAAGAGCCCAAAAAAACTGGTGCACCTGCNTTTATTTCGTGTGTACAATTCAATTTCAGTTTCTTTTTGTTATATACAGTTTAATTAAAATTGATTTCATATTTACCAGAAATGAAAGTTTATAGGTAATAAACAAATGTAAGATTTTTTTTTTTAAAGTTGGTAGATCAGAGTAATATTTAAAAACGTTACGGTAGCTCAGAAGCTTCGTAAGTTTGGCGACCACTGCTCTAAAGCAAGCTGGTGAACTCTAAGTCATGCATGCCTAATCTTTTATACTTCATGTTCGATGACAAATCCGTGACACATTTTTACCACTCATATTTTGAAGTGCATAGGCATAGTTTTGGTGTAGAGATGCGATGGAAGTAAAACGGCTGAACAGTAAGTTGTCTTTGTAAAGAAAGCTGCAAGTACAGCATTTCAGTATTTTTGTTTTTAACGTGAGCACAATATTTAAGTCTGTCTTTACATTTAATGTGAAATATTCGTATGGGATTGCAGCATCTCTAAATAAAGGAGCGTGTATGCTAGATACGACTTGAACCAAAAAAAAAATACTATTTTAAATTCTCTCTAGCGTAAAGTTTTCAGTAACATAAAAAAAGGATGACTGCATATACAAGAAACTTATTATCCTAGCACTTTTCAGAAACGATGACTTTTTTCTGGCGTGACGGGAAGTAATTAATTTTTTTACGTTAAGATGAGGTGAGCGTTTCTCCGTTTAACGAATAGTTTTAAAAATCAATACGTATTTCCTAGCTCCATTATTAAATAGAGACGCATACATTATTATTGGTGAGGAGGGAGCAGGATGCATGTGACTGCGGTTGACGGCCTTGGTGCGAGCGCCGTCTGACTGGGCGAGCCTAGTCAGCACTGTCTGCTCTCCTCACCTGCATTACGTGAGCACGCACACCGCTGCTACACGCACATTCTCTCCTACGAATGCTGAGGGAAGAAATGCAGATATATATTTTTTTAAACCGGATTAACAATTCATCACCCACAACATAAAAGCTTTTTGGTCAAGAACTTCATTTATAAAACTCGAATGAAAGCATTGGTTTTAGCAGTCGGATTGAATAAACGAGGCGCGCTCTTGAAATCATTCGCAACAAAATTCAAGTCGTAGAAAGGTCGATGGAAGTAAATAACTGCTGAAAACTGGAGAAGGCCTGGAAACGCACGAAGCTGATTCACAGGACATAAAGAGAGGAGACAGGCTTGTTTCCAGCTCATGTTGTTTACCAGTGCGATATTGATGTATTCTTATGGGGATGAGGTGGGTGTATCGATTCTCCTCCGCGTGTTTTCGTCCACGAAAACAAAATAGTCCGCATTCATGATTTTTTTACATAAAAGTAAAAATTTTTCTTACAAAAAAAAAAAACAAAACCTAAAAAATTTATTAATCAATGGTTTCCTTCATTGCGTAAAATGTGTGATTTTTCCAAAATACTATTTTTGTAAAATATATATTTTTATCGATAATTCGCAATACCCCTCACCCCTGATGGAAGGCATCTCTTGTAGGCGTGACAACGCAAGCGATTAAAGGTGGGAATAGTTGTACCTCTCGCACGTTTTCAGATTTCTCAATACCCTTCGCGAACTGGTCATGTGTTGTAAATTATGGGAACTGACGACTTTGTAGTATCTCAGATTGTGTGAGTGAGATGCAATGATAATTTACTGTCTCTCACGACATGACCTTGGACATTTTATGCACCTCAGATATGAGACTAGATATTGCCGGGAATTCTCACACCTCCCTCTTCAACTTATCGGCAATTCCCACACTCACTCCGACTTTTGACGACGAATAGGGAATCGGCGCGTGGGGGAGTACAAAGTGCAATTTCCTTAGCGGCCAATGGGAATGGGATTTCTTCACGGTATAAAGGTTGCGTCTCCCTCGCAGTCAATGAGAATTAGATTTTGGCTGCAGCCAATGGGAATGGGATTTTGTGAGGTCAGGTAGGCGTGTCTGAGAATAGTCCGATTTCGCCTCAAAATACTGCAGGCAGAACGACATATTTCCTGAATGCCGGGACACAGTCCTAAGACAGGCCCTGCTAGAATTTTTGACTCGGTACAGACTACTTAAACAGCGTAGAGCCAATATAAACGGAATATTCTATATTATTCAGTCAAAAAATAAATTTTCAAAAGAAAATTACATTAAAAGCGAAGAAAAGTAGGTGAAACTGATATTTTGTCCACATCTTGGTATGTAAACATATTTTTTTAAAAAATAAATTTCCAGCAGTCGCAGTTTTTTTAGAAGTGAAAATCTCAGGTGTTAAACGTACATTGTACCAGAAATTTTTTTTTTATCGATTTTAACATATTTTGCTTAAATACGCCCGTTATCAAAACCACAGACAAAACAAAAAAAAATATTAATTTTTTTAATTAAATAATGAACGCCTTCAATTTTTTTCTTCGGGTTTTAGTGAGACATGTAAGCATTGGAATCATTATGAGGAAAGGGTACCTTGTCCAAGGCTGTAAGTTTCAAATATGCTTTTCCAGCACAACAAATACTGAATAAAATTATCTAGGAAATCTTACTTTTCCCCCTAATTTTTATAATATTGTATATATACTTATAGAGAGAAAATATAGGGTTTTTTTTTTAAATTCAGAAAACATACTTTTACCATCTTACCATGCATGTTTTTTTTTTGGGTGCACTAACAAAAACATTTAAAAAAATGTTTTTTACTCTATGTTGTTTCACGTTTTTTGTGATCGACATAATAAATATTTATTTTGTAATTTATGTTCCGCATACGAAATATTTCAAATGTTGTTAACTAACGGGAAGCTGATTATGAATGGATGCTGCGGACAATTCTATGCATTATATTTTCCCTGTGCGCTGGCTTTAACTCTGTTTTAAAGGTGTCTGAAATGTATGTGTCGGGAGTTTTATTTTTTTAAAAGATATTTTTCTCTTTTTTTCACGAATCGGTATGGTAAGGGGTATTTTTTTTTTCATCGGTATGTTGTGTTTGTCCCCAGTAGTATGTTATAGTCTGTCTCATGTAAGTTGGCTAGAGATCTGACAGTTGGACGAAAGTAGCGCCAATGTTTACTTCTCGTTTTTCACCATCAGCTGGTGCGTCAAGTGGAGGCTGTATTTTTTATTAAAACGCTGTCAGCTAATCCACTTGTCATTCTACTGTAATGCTAAACAAATGTTAACATATTTTAGAATGACATCTGACTAAAAAAATTAGTAGGTTATGAAAGTAAAAATATAAAACCTTGCAAAAAATTCAATATTTGCTAACTCTTTTTTAAATTTGTCCGATACAGTGAATTTGGGATCATATTTGCGAGACGGTAGTTGTAGCTATTATTACACTTTGGACGTTACAGCTAATACACTGAAGAGCCCAAAAAAACTGGTGCACCTGCCTAATATCGTGCAAGGCCCCGCGAGCACGCAGAAGTGCCGCAAGACGACGTGGCATGGACTCGACTAATATCTGAAGGTATGCAGGAGGTAATTCACACCATGAATCCTGCAGGGCAGTCCACAAATCCAATCTGCGCCAATTTGAGAAAGGGTTTGCACGCCTGTCACGTTTAATGATTCTCGTCAGGCGTCGTTTGTCCCGTTCTTTCGCGATCATTTTCCGGCCGCAGCGATGTCGAAGATGTGATGCTTTACCGGATTCCCGATATTTACCGCACACACGTGAAATGGTCGTACGCGAATATCTTAATTTTATCGCAACCTCGGAAATGCTGTGTCCCATCTCTCGTGCGCCGACTATAACAGCATTTTCTGTTGATAACCTGCCATTGTAGCAGCAGTAACCGATCTAGCTGCCGACCGCATCGCTTTAATCTGATTGGTTCCATACCTCTGTTATTTGCATACGCACGCCTATACCAGTTTTTTTTTTGGCTCTTTGGTATTTATTCGAGTTGGAAATATGTGACGTGGAATAATGTTAGAATTGCTTAAAAACTATTCACGCGTGTCGCACTTTCTTCGGAAACAAGGAAATGGGTTTCTGGGAGACCAATATGGCGTGTAATTTACGTAGACGAACGATTACCGGCCGAATAGAAATTACTAGTACTCAAAATCGCTGTACAAAAATACACGTTACTTTAAAAATTATGCAGATCTCGCGAAAAATAAAACTATTGGCATCTGTTTGTAAATTTGTTATATATTGCACACAAACGCTATTCTTTTCTGGCTGGTAATGGTTCGGAAAAGATCCAATAGACGGGGGCGCACAGCATGCCAAGAGCTAGGCATGAACCGCTCGCTTTGCTCAATAGATCGCGCCTTTTTAAAGTTAACTGTTTTCTATTACTTGCTAGGAACGACACGAATTTGAAATATATTTCGTCAAATTATTAGAAAAAATAATTTAATAATATTATGCAATATTTCTGTATGCTTTTGGAATTAATATCAGGCTCGTATGGAAAGCATTGTTGGAGAGGGGTGATAAGACGTGAAAATAGGTTTTTAAATTGCATTTCATTAGGATACAGATAGTTGTAATGTGTCTTTAATTTTGAACGCCTATACATTTCTACTTTAGCACGAAGTTTAGTTTCTAACACTAAAAACCGCTGTTTTATGACCACGTAAAATAAAATGTATTAATTAATCTAGGAACTCTTTCTTATCAGCGTATTATCTGCTTGTTTGATCTGCGTCGGCAGTGCACTCAGAATAGCCAACGTAATAGTAATTTTGGTTCGTTCATGCATCAGCTGATACAGGGTTTTGTAAATAGCATGTTGTTTGTTTTGAAAATGTCAAGTTACCACTCACTGACTGTCAAAATCTCGCCAACTTATATGAGACAGACATTATATCTGTTTTTCATAAATCAGTATGTTATGTCTTGTTTTTTTATAAATCAGTATGGTAAATGTATATTTTTCTCAAGTGTAGAACCTGGACCCTCCTGTCATTGTGCCTTTGTGTGTATTCTCGAATGAGCTAAAGACAAAATTGTGATTCTTTTTTCCGGGGTATTTAAATTTGTATGATAAAATAAATACGCATTCGTTAATTATTTTTGCAACTTATTGA
>NQII01003634.1:269056-279620 GCA_002778355.1 Clitarchus hookeri | reverse complement strand
GGGGGGGGGGGCGAGTAAACGAGTAAACCAACCACTACATCACCGCGGCCCCAGGCATTTTGCTATCAAATGTATGTACTTCGGTCAAGTCTAATCCGACGAACAAGTAGCAATACCAGTGAAACTGCACCACTCAGTTTCGATGGGACATTCATTACGGACACATGTTTTTCAACACCCATGTGTGTATTTTTGTTACCCTACTCGTCGAACTTTCGGGTAACTAAAAATATGGCCTTCTTACCAAAAGTGTGTCGAAATAGCTTTGCTCACATGTTATTACAAACGATACGTTGTTTATGCTCGAGAGATATTATACTGTATTTTAATATTATGCAAACAGTGCACCAATAAAAATGTATTGAAAAAACAAAATTACAGAACATGATTTCAATATGTGCATTAAGAAGTTAATTAGGTACATAACGTGTCTTTCATTTGCATACACATGTGTTAACAATGATACAGTATATCCAGAATAGAAATAAACTGAACAAGCAACCTCTTTCCAACAAATAAGTCCACTTGCCAAGTGACGAAACTTGCAATCCATTTCAAGACTACCTGCAGTGCCCAGCTTTGCTATCTTCGAAACCGTCGCTTCTGTCTGGCCCCAACTGTCGACTATTGCAGCAACAATTTTTGCAGCTGCATTCTTAATTTCACCATTGTCGGTCTATCTTAACACTCATTAACGCTAGTCGCTGTATGCGAGTCAATAAAGCTTGCAAACGGTTGTCTCACAGCAGCTGACACGCATGTTATTAATGAAAGTTGTGGAAACTCGGCTGCTCCGGCGCAGAGCCTGCCAATTGCTGAGATGTAGGTCAGGCACCTGGATCGTAGGTCAAGCGCGCCGACCTCTTCATCACGCAAGAACGCGAAGCCATCGCCTCAGAGAGTCTGCAATTTGTAAGTGTTGCCAAGTACCGTCTACTTGCATACAGTTCGGCCGAGAGAGCCATATCTTCATTAAATATTTATCCTTGCACATTTCTGAGAATTTAATAAAAACTTACCGGAAAAAACACAAAAAAAATTTACAATTCATAAAATTTTTGAAAAGCATTGATAATTTTGTTTAACCTAATACTTTTATTAAAAGAGATGTTTTCAAGCTGAAGGCAACATAACAACCCCTGATGATAATAAAGAACGCTGTTCACAAAAACCATATTTTAGGAAATTGTTTATGTGTTCAACAACAAAACAGTGATATGGACGTGCAATATAAAGGACCATTCCATCCATTCTTCTGTTAATATTTTTACGACAAAAATTGTTTTACCTGTAAATGTTAAGAAAATACGGCATTTTCGCATTTTTTTTAAATTTATAACTTTTTTATTTAACTACAAAGGCATAACATTTGAAATTTGCACTGTTAAAAATATTTCGAAACTTTAAACGAATAAAGATAATAAAAATAATTAAAAAATTTTGAAAGTGTAGGGGACAACTCCTTCATTAATAAAATTACCTGGAGCATTTTGTCGTATTAAAGTCTTCCTGTAGGTTTTTGGAAATTTTTATAAACTTATCACATATTTTCCTTCTTTTTTTAAACAGTTTATGCGACAAATATCAGCTCCAAAATTTGGCGTTGCACTAAGTAATAAAAATCTCTTGTTACGGCGCTGCTTATCATGCCTGCACGAAACAGTTTTCAACTTGTAGACGTTACTTACAAGTAATGTAAAGTGCGAGTCATACGGTCCTTCAGAAGTTCCGAACAACAAACATGTACCACTAACATGTAAAGTAAAAAACGAAGATGTTACATCTAACCAGGACGCAGAGAACGAAATTGTGACATCCAAGACTGCTGGTGATGGTGTGAAATAAGCATAATCTACTGATGATGAAGTGCCGACATCTACAAAGCAAAAGAGTTAACGTGTTTCTGAAGATAAGGGCTACTTGAAGTTAGAGCAGAAGCAACATGGATTCGAACCTAGTACTCTGGTCCTGAGGTTTATCATAAACTTCTCATCACAGAAGAACATATATGCAGACATGTATCGTGAACCTTCTGCGAAGAGTGACGTAAACTTTCGCTACTTATTTTCTGAAACCCCAATGACTTGATTGAGAGACTGCAGGTGTTGGTGCATTGCAAATAAGAGAATAACTTTCTCTGAGTTTAGATTAAAAATCTAACTCAGAGCTAGAGTGTTTATTGAATGACATATTATGGAATTGTGTGATTTGGCTAAAAATTTTAATAAATACAAAACCTATAAAAAAAATATTTTCTAATGCCTATTTTATAATATTGTTCCTATTGCTATGAGTTTATAAATGTCTGGTATGCTGATAGTAAATATCGTGGTACAATACTTCCACTCACTTCCCAATGAACAACAAACATTGTCTTTGCACTTCTTGCTATGTCTATTCAGACTATCACTGCGAGCGTACACCACATCGCAGTGTTATCGTAGTGTATGCAATGCTGAACATGTCATCGCTATTTAAAGAGCGAATCTCCAAAGTCCCTTGCTGTTGGCGAAGTTGTCAGTGTTATAGATGGTAAGTCTTCAAACATCGATTCCGTCTTCATATTTTTACTGCTTACACGATCGCGGTAGATGAATGTAGTTGTAACGATCTGCTTTCCACCACTCTCGACGACGAAGAGAGAACCATTTTTACACGATGTATGCTTATAAACCATTACCACTATATCAGAGTTCGAGTTGACCGTTTCGGGTTGTTGCAGTGCAACCTGATTGTTACGTATTTATAAATGGCTGGCAGGCTGCAAGTATTTCAGCTAAACATACATGGAGCATGGTCATGTACAAATAATTTGTCGGAGATATCGTTCATTGCGATTGTTACATGATGCGTTTGATACATAAATACGTAGATATAACACAGAAAATTTAATTGTGTATAATGTGCAATTATTGGACTCTCTATGGGTTTGAACATGCGATAATTTATTCTCAAGGATAGTGCACAGTCTCCAGCGCTATTAGGGTACATGAGACATTTACTAAACAATTTTAATAGCATATAGAAAAATTAAATATGCCTAACATTCCGAAGTGTACACGAATGTTTTGTCACAGGCGGTATAATTACAATAATTTTAAGTGTTGAGGTGCTTTCTTAGACGGTGAAGTGAACCATGCACGAAAAGGCAGGATGGACATTGTGGCCAGTTCTTCTGTTGAATTTACATCGATAGCTACGAGATGCACTAGTGACCTTCAGGACTTCTGAGAATGAAACATCTACACCAGTTTTTTTGGCTATAGTAAATCACTTCTCTTTATGTTTTGGGTCTTCTAAAAGCAGATTACATAAAATGCATATGTGTTGCGATGCCTCGTTACTTGTTCGTACATGTAATGATATTTCGATACAAAAAATGTTTTTGGCGAGCGATACATGGCTCATTTGTTTCGTAATGTGCTTACAGTTGTAGCACTATAAATGGTTTGTATTCAAATAAGTACATGTTTATAATATTTAAAACCAAATAAATGGTTACTTTGTTCTGTATAACTTTATTCCTCTCGTAAGGGGAAGTGCATGTGTGATTCGGCTAGTCTGCCACCCTGGAGCCTGTCGCGTCTCTCTCGGCTAGCATTATGTGTCATCCCTTCGACTTGCCGAGACCTCCTCAGTGCTCGCACTGCTGGCCGAACACCTGTGCTGCCTTACAGAATCTCAGGATGTTAGTTGCTCGCCAACGTAGGTAAGGTCAGGCGCGTTCTGTGGGTTAGTGATATGAGCGTCGGCTGTACTCTGAATTTGACGGTTTCGTTTCAATCCGTTCCTACGGAAGTCGTTTGCTATTCTGCTGTACTAACCAGGGCAGCCTGGTGTTGTCTAGCATCGTCTAATGCAGCGTACAGTTCCGTACACATGTGTAATATGAGAATGCAATGGATCGTAAGTGATTATAACTATTTTCTTTACTTTTTATTGTTATATCTGTTTGCATCAGTGTGTATCACTGTTGTACTTATCATTGCCGCATATCACAATCGAAGTTTTTTCGCCTAACGTAATATACAGCGCTCGTTACTCGAGCATTATGCATTGGTTGGTAAATGCTTGTAACTATTTGCTTTTATAATAATTTTTTAATTATTTTTGCATCAGTTCATAGCAGTGTCGTCTCTCTTGAGCGACTCATGGTTATATTTTTAAGTTGTTTCGTAGCAAGCATAATGTGTATCGCACTCCGCACATTGTAGATTTTTTTTAGTTTGGTCCTTGTGAACACATGTTCTCTTCATGTACTCGAGCCTTTCAGCTTTTTACCAAAGTTCTTGGTGCACTGGTAGCGTTGATATCGCGATTACAGTTTGCAGAACCAAGGGGTATTTTTAATACAAACTTTACCGATTTTTACGTAGAGGATGGTTTCATATATTTTACATGCGGTTCCCACGACCTTCTCGATAGACCGATGGTGTTTATTTGTATTAACTCATACATGTTTTAATGTAACCGGTGATTACCTACACCAATTGCATACACCTTTATTTTCCCAATGTATGTGAGGTTGTTGTTAAGTATTACCAATGCTATCGAGGCCTCAGGCTGCTGGCCCTCGTGTCAGGCTGACTGTATTTATTTGTATGTATTAATTATGCTGTAACCTCTACGACTACATACATATTGCTTTTTGCATGAAAGTGTATATTAGCTTTTCCGTGTTTATATGGTTGTTGAATGTTACTCATGGTAAATTTTATTTATGTATATATATAACACCTTTACTAGTAGACTACGAGCGTGGTGGTGTGTGATTGAATAGCAAGCGTGGACTAGAGCATGTATGTACTGCTTGAAACGCAATTGTATATATACACTTGCCTCTATTTTCTTCACATTAATGTCTGATTGTTACATGTTAGGCGAACTAAAAATATTTCAGAAATTACATCCTACTATGCTTATCACAGGGCTGAGGCGCTTTTTATCCTTATCTCATTGATGCCGCATACAGGAATGACACTTGTGATATGAATTTTATGGTCGTGATTTTGCGGATAGGAAATGACCGGCATCTATGTTTATAAGTGGGGTTGATGCATAATTGCCCTGTTGCCCTCTTCTATGTTAGGAGCGATGCATATGATTTAAATTTCATGACTGTGGCTTTAGCACATGGGAAATAGTTGTCAACTATGCATATAAGAGAGGTTATTGCATAATGAATCATCCCACTGGTTCGATGTCGGGAACATTTTATGTGATAGAATTTGGTGACTTTAGCTTCGGCGGATGGGAAATGGCATCCAACTGTGCTTATACGAGAGCCAAATGGGTAACTGACCTGGTTGTGCTACTAGTCATCGAAGGCAATGCCAATGCTTTGAATTTGGTGCCTTTAGCTTCTGTGGATGGGAAATTGTGGTCAACTATGCTTATAAGAGGGTTTAACACATACTTGACACCGAGGTCCCATTCGTCGCCACAGGTGAGGTCTATGATATGAATTTGGTAAATATATGTTAAACATTTCGAAATTTAGAGCCGACTTAGCTTATACGAGGGCTTAAAACCTAATTGTCTCAACTGTGCTATTCAGCATTATGGGTGATGCCTATGTTATGACTATTGTGTATATATCTTAAAAATTTCCGAAATTACAGTCAGCAATGCGTAATATTTGGCTTAAGGCATACTTGACATGCGCATGCTGTGCGACTCTAGGTTAGTGTATGTGGTCCGGCTTTGCTCCATGCCACGCTGAATGCAAGGTCAAATTGAAGATACAGAAGTGAGTGTGTGAGTGATCGCCACACTTGTGCATCGCAGCACAATGTGCCGTGCTTAATGAATGGACAAGTTGCAGATACAGAAGTGCGCACGCTCGAATACACGGACAAGTTGTTGATACTGAAGTGCACGTACCCGAATTCACGGGACAAATGGGAGTTATAGAAGTGTGCACATGCTCGCGTGTGATAGTCCGCTGTGTGCGTTGCAGCGCAATTGTTTATGTGTGTATGTATGGCAGCATCTTACATGCGAATGTGGTTTTAATTGGTTGCCAATGCTCATGTGTACTGGTAAAGGCGTAATAAAAATGCTATTAATTATTACCAATATACATATGTGTGTGCATGTACGCAGTCCCTGCAGGTTTTTTTTATAAGGGATTCGAAATTAAACATCCAGTTTTTCGTAATGAACAGTTTATTATCTGGGAAGTGCGTAGGCCAATGCAAGTATATACTTTTATTCTTCTCCTAGCCAAGCAATGTTGATTTCTATATAAAGTCGGGGACTGTCCAATTTTTTTTCCGAATTCCTGTATATTTATAATTATTTATGTATTTAACATTTCACATCCTCCTTTCTTAGATGTCGTAGTATCTTGTGGTCAAGATGCTTGACTTCCGATCAAAGGGGTGCCGGAACAACCCCGCATGCTTCCGGCATTTTTTGATTTACGAAATAGCACCCATCTAAAAACACATTTCAGCACTCCTACCGACCACTGATGTAACTAAACTCCTATATGCTAGCGCGCCCCTGCAGGCATGTGATTACCAACACATTAAATGGCCTTATTGTTACCAGCACTCCTAGCTGCAAGCAGTAGAAATTAGCCCACTGTGGTGGTGGATGCAAGAATTAAAGAGGTTGCGAGAATTAAAGATGGCCACCTGCAGCAGACGACTGGTGGCAGGATTTGGAATTAAAGACGGAGGGTGTAAAAAGCAATAGAAAGAGGTTAGGGATAGAGAAAATAAGGAATGACAGAAGGCAAGAGAAAAAAAAGGAGACCAGAAAGTAATATGAGAAAAGCAAGGGTTAGAGCTGGCATTGGCGGGATTCCAAGATGGTGGGAAGGAAGGCAAGATGGCATGGTGATTGACGTTTGCACGATTAGCATAAGTGCGATTAGTATATGTACAGTTAGCATATATGTGTGTGATTGGTATTGCTGTCCTTAGCATATGCATACTTGGCATAGGTCGAACAATATATACATGTAACAAGGTAATGCATGAAGTTGCATGGCAGTGTAATGTACTAGAATATTCTTTAAACAAGATGTATGGGGCTGGCGTTGAATGACATAGGGTGAAGTTCTTGTAAACTATTGCACAATCCGTCTGGCATTTACTCGATTTCTGTCGTATTCTGCAAAATTGTGCAAATGCCACTCACAATGTGCAAAAAAATTTTTTTTCGGGACGTTTTGCTGGTTATTGAGGGAAATGTGCGAAATTTTTAGGGGAAATTCTGGCAGTTTTAAGCGTTTTTGAGGGGAAAAAGGGATATTAATATGGCCGCCATGGCACCACGCCAGAACGTTAGGTGGTGCAGAAGGAACGATTTCCTACTAATATTTTGGTTCGTAATTTATCCTTCATTCACAGCCCGCCTCTCAATGCATTCCAACGGTCCGGTTTGTGGAGGCGAGAGGGGAACTAGCTTGCATTCGACACGTCAATGTGAAGGAAACGGGCTGATGTTTCCTTTATGTGCTGAAAGATGACACTGGGAGCGTCTGTCGCCGCACTTTGAGCGTGTGTTGTGTGTTTGTCCGCATCACGATGTCGACGGAAAAACAGAAGCCGTTCTGTGGTATTCAGTTTGCTATATGTGAATCGATTACGACTGTTCATCGTGAATTCCGTCACAAATACGGACGTGTCCTACAGATAGGTGGTGTATCGTACGTTGGTTTCGTCAGTTCCGTGACAGAAGGTGCCTTTTCAAAGGTAAAAGTTCCGGGCGGCCGCGTGTGCCCGAAGAGAATGTGCAACGGATTCAACAAGCGTTCTTTCGCTGTCCGAGAAAATCAACTCGACAAGCTAGCCAGGAAATGCAAATCCCTCAATCGACGGTATGGAAAGTGTTGCGAAAGCGATTGCTGTACAAACCATACAGGTTACAGCTTGTACGGGCTCTTACAGAAAGACATACAGGACTGAGACGTGATTTTTGCGCGTTTGTTCTTCTCCAGATCGAGGTAGATGATGCCTTCATGTCTAAGCTGGATTTTAGCGATGAGGCGATGTTTCATACAAATGGCAAGGTGAACCGGCACAACGTGCGGATATGGGCCAGGAGCCTCCACATGAAACCACCGAACACGAGCGCGCTTCCCCCAATGTCCAATGTGAGTGTGTTTTGAGCTGTACCCAATGACACTGTTTTCGGCCCTTTCTTTAATCACGAGCCCACTGTTACTGGAATGCCTTATTTGGACATGCTTACAGAGTGGTTCTTTCCTCAGTTAGAAGAGGCGGCGGGGGACTTCATTTTTTGGCAGGATGGTGCGCCACCCCATTGGTACGTAGCTGTTCGCGGATAACTGAACGAAATGTTGCCGCAACGCTGGATTGGTTGAGTAGCAGCTTGTGACCACGCCCTTTATCACTGGCCCCCATGAAGCCCGATCTTACACCGTGCCGATTTGTTCTATGGGGATATATAAAGGATCAAGAGGTTTGTCTACCACTGTCGGCTAAAATTTTCGACCTCAAAACGAGAATTACTGAAGTCATCCAAACCGTTACATCGGACATGTTGACAAGAGTGTGGAACGAGTTGGGTTATCGCGTAGATGTCGTTCGGGCTGAGCCACTCGTGGTGGTCACATTGAACGTTTATGAATATATAGTTAACAAAATCCATAGTTCCACGGTTCATTTGATTGGTCAACCATGGATGTAGAATGTTTGGTTTTGATATTATAGACCTTCAAAGTTAAGGTATTCTTTTATACTCATCCTGTATTATCCTAAGGAGGCCGGAAGAACGCAAATGTGCATCACCTTCACTGTGACTTCACCTGGAGATTACACGTTACTCGAACTGTTTACATATACTGAAGGTTTCTCTTCACGCTTGTCCCGATACCTCTGCCTCTTTCTTTGAGAAAATGTTCAATTTCTTGCACGGTACATTTTGCGAGTAAATAGGACTATAGACAATCTTTCTATACGTCCTTCCCCCAAAAAAATACATTTCTTTCTACTCGCGGGTTTCTTCCAAATAGCCCACACACACTGTCAAGTTTGACAAACTAAAACTGCTTCTCTGAGGTTCTTAGGAATGTACACTATTAAAGAAAAGTTGCTAGGTTTATCACATTCTTTAATGAGGGAGTGTTAAGAATGGAGTATAACTGCTAATACCGTGATAATCCTGTTCACCGCCAACCACATTGGTTTTCTGTGACCTTTATTCTAAAAATTCCCAGACAATCGAAAAGTTTCAGAAATTCCCCATCGATTCACGAGATAGTTGGAGACTTAATTGGAGTATCTATTTAATTATTAAGTTTTTCTTCTATTATATTGGTTTAACATCCGTCATTCCGAAATACGTTGGCGTCATTCCTAAATTTCAGACACTAAAGAATTTTGAAAAATAAATGCGAAAAAATTTTGAATTAATTATATTTGTCATTTCTTTGATAAACGTATGGTTTGAACTACTATAATCTCGCGCCATCTTCAAATTNTTGAATTAATTATATTTGTCATTTCTTTGATAAACGTATGGTTTGAACTACTATAATCTCGCGCCATCTTCAAATTAATGGAATTTAACATTGATGGCGAACTGTCACTCCTAACTGAACTGTGAATTATTTTAAAACAACAAAACGAGCTGATATGACATGCCGATACCTAAATACGAGCAATGAAACACTCATAAAAAAANTTATTTTAAAACAACAAAACGAGCTGATATGACATGCCGATACCTAAATACGAGCAATGAAACACTCATAAAAAAATGGTGTCTCTCAAGTGGTTCTATAAGTGTTTTTTCAAGGTACACTACAGATTTATTTTATGAACTTCATAAAAATTCGCAACAATACGGATCGTCCCTGGGATCGTGACGTCAATAATTTATATTTTCTTTATCCAGACTCACACGTGGTTCAGTGATGAGTCACTAGTTGACGATTAAGGATTCTGTTTCGATCAAAAAATTCTTTAAACGAGGATTTTCGTGTGTGTAGAAGAATGGATACCAGCGTGAGGCTTATTTTCCTCCGCTTTCCAGATTGTGATATCCTGCACATCACAAATCGTCCAGATTGTTTGAAATTAACAGTAAAAGCAAATAAGATTACATACAGAATTAATTTTATTATTCTGCCAAGCTGCTCTCAAGACTTCGTTGTTAAAAGCCGTCCGTATGTTAGCTAAGAGAATAATCAATTTTTTTTGGGAATGAATAATTATGTGCCTGTAGTCCTCTATAAAACACAACAACATGTCTAACCCATTTTCAGTCTATAAAACCGCTTGTACCACCACAAATAATGCAGAACTTCTCTTTTTCTCATCGAGAGTGCATAGTATATATTATAAGATGATGTACTTGCAGTAAGAAAAGTATCAGCTCTCGTGACATATATAGAAATTTAAATCACTTGCAGCACTGCACTAAGATACCAAGCTCGTATACCTGCCTAAAGAATTTCTTCTCGCATATGCACGACAGAAATACAATCTGTCTACAAACACCTACCAGCCTATCAGTAGCAGGACGAAGAGATTCTTGGCTGTCTCCCGTGCCTGGAGTGTTTTCAAGCAAGTACTACTAGAAAAAA
>NQII01003634.1:224747-258425 GCA_002778355.1 Clitarchus hookeri | reverse complement strand
TCAGTATGTCAGTAGAGCAGTTAGTGAGATGGCAGCAAACGCGGGCCTTTGCGAAGGCTGCCCACATCGCCGGAGCGCACCCAAGGCCGACCACAAACCAGCACCAACAGCAGAGTTAAGTATCAAGTCGCCGTCCAGAGAAACCACCCTCCACCATGACGTCACCCCCAGATAATACATGTAGCCAAAATAGAGTACCACACCTCGGAAGTGTTTCTGTATGTTTTTTATAACTCGATCCTTCAAAATGAAACACCAAAAGACTACACTATTGAAATATTCTCAACCTTCAGGTACCTTATAGTCTCTACCTGGATGAATTAACTCCGACCCTAAGAACCACTCTGTGTGCCACAGGTGGGGAAAAGCATCAAGATTAATTGGCGCACAACAGTAGCGCCGTCAAGTTAAATTGGCGCCCTGATGAGT
Organism: Clitarchus hookeri; assembly: GCA_002778355.1. Lineage (NCBI taxonomy): Eukaryota > Metazoa > Arthropoda > Insecta > Phasmatodea > Phasmatidae > Clitarchus > Clitarchus hookeri. Next base: position 257,996 of record NQII01003634.1, on the reverse strand, counting down.
GGCGTAGCGCCACTTCATTGGACGTGCAGTTAGGAACACTTCCTCTACCTTATTTTTGCAATGATTTTACAGGATTTAGTTTCTTATCATCTCCTTGCAACCTTGTGGCTAGAATAGTACCAATATGCAATATTTCTTGTTATTTCAATTTCTGGACAAGTGGCACACTGATGAAATAGTTATCAGCATAAACTTTGTAGTTCTTCCCATAATGATCGTGGGTGAGTCGAAGCACAATATCACCTGCTGCATCACATGCTTTATTTTTCATCATATATGCTACTTGCTCCTTGATACAGTTCAAAGCAGTAAACATTACCAGATATATCAGCTCTCACCCACATTTTATACCTCCATTTTTACAGTTTTTTTTAGGAAGATACTGTTTTAGCGATGCGCGACCTTTGAATGGTATCGTAATTTCATCAACACTGTGATATTTTTCTGGATCAACAGCATCGTGAAATGTCTGTTGCAGCTTATTCAAAATTGGACGAATCCTGTTAGCTTTGTCCTTGTTAACTGGCGGAATGGAACATGCATCAATAAAATGCAAATATCTACATATTTCCTCAAAACTATTTACTGACATATTGTCTGCAATAAGGTCCATTCGTAGTCCACTTTTGACAGGCATATAAATTTATCTTATATACAATTTCTGAAAGTAGTTCAGGAGGAAACAAGTGGTAAAAGAAATCAAGTGGAGTGTTGCCATGAAACAATGCTTTGTGGTTACCACTAAACACTGATAACACTGGCTTTATCATTGTCACGTTCATTTAACCATATTACCTTCCTTTCTTGGTTTGCAGTAACACAACTGTTTGTAAGAATTTTGACATCGTTTATTTCTTCGCAACCACTTTCATCTTCTGATGAAGAAGAAACCGCGTTGCACATTTTTTTCAGGCACAAATGTGGTATCATCATCAGACTCTTCAGCCAAAATCGGAGAAATTTCCCAGTCTTTCAATGGTTTAAGCCTGTAATTACGTCGCCACCTTGTTCGAGATTTCGCACCACGTGATGTGCATGCAGTATGTTCCATCTATAACCATGTATGACAATTGTATCATTTTTACAAAAATTAAAAATACAACTATGGCCACGACTTATTATAAAACCAAATTTGGTGTATAACTAAAGCATTTCCAAAAATTACTTATTGTTAATCAGTGATAGCAAATAACCAATTTACAATTATGGTAGGAAATATTTTACAGAAAAGTGACTATTAACATTTTTTGAGATTTCACGCATATTTAAAAATAAAACCAATCATATGTACTACATATAATGTCAAGTCACATATAATGACATTGTTTTCTTTAACGAAAATGAGAAAATGGAAAATGAGGACATTCACATTAAAATAATTTAATATGTACTCAATGTATACATGTTTTCCTCAATTGAGGAAACATATTTATCACTCCATATAAAGTAAACTATTGTCAAAAAATTGTATGTACTATTTTCATATTAACTACTTTAAACATAACTTGAAGTAGGAATTTACTCACCATTACTTTTGCTTTTCATTCCGTGGTTACAAACTCGTGAAAATTGTATACAACATGGCGCCATAGAGTACAGAAACACGGGAACTTTGTAAAAAGGTTCAGCAGTTTGAAATAGGTGCTGCTATCTGTGCCGCGCCCGGTGAACTAATCTCTGTCCTCAAACAACGCTTCCATGCATTTACGTTAAACAATTCACTTTTATGTGCGGCATTTAATCGCATTTATTGTATCTGTCTCCAAATAATGGCACACGGTTAAACATATGTAATATCTATTTACAACCAGATAAACCCACAAACACTCAAACAAAACACACACATCTTGTATATGCATATATAGCATATTTTACACATAAATATTTAATCTGTTATAGAAAATGACAGTGCATTGGCCCTACTAGGGGGCCATACAAGCATACGACATCACGAAACCATTTCTACCAGCAATACTGAAAACATATCACTGAACCATTCCTACGAAATAACACTATATCTAATATGCTATTTGTATCAATTGACACTATATTTGCATGTCTTGTAATTAGGGATGGGTCGGTTCGGTTCTTCGGTTCCAATTTATACCAATTCTTGAGGTTTGACTCGGAAACGGGCTTTAGGTTAACAACAACTACTCGGTTCTCGTTTCTAAAAAGGAAAAAATTTACTGCAAAACTCTGTCCTTACAAAAATAACTACCTCTTGTATAGCGCTCCCTTTTCCCCCAAAAATAAAGGAAAAAAATTCTGGGGTGCATGCTATTCATGAAAAAAAAAAAAATTAAGGAATGGTAGTCGTTCCTCTCCCTTCTCTGTCTTTAACACTCAGCCCGCTCCTGTAAGCCACACTGCTAGCCGATCGATATATTTCTCCACGCCTTCTTTGTTTCCGTGTAAGGCAGATAATAGCCTACTCAATGGGGCTGGAGAAGGGAAGAAGCAACGTATTTTTTAGAGGTGTGGCATTCCAACACAGCAAAAAAAACCAGCAGGTCACTGCATAAAAGAAGCAAAAAAAGGAAGGGCCGGCCTGTCACTACGTAAAAGAAACAAAAAGAAAAAGGAAGCAGGCAGGTAAAAGAAGCAAAAAAGAAAAAGGAAGCCCTGATAAAATAAGCAAAAAGGAAGCAGGTCGCCTGCTGGAGTTGTTGACATTATTTTAATGACCATAGGTTAAAGCCACGCCACAATGTTTAGGCTTTTAGCACTGGAGTTATTTTGTTAAATTATTTTCCAAACATATCACAATCATCACCTATTAATGTAAAAAAAAAAAGAATAATTGTTGCATATTAACTTACATTAAATAAATTAAATAAAAGTTTATCTGTTTACATTAAATATTATGTTCACGCTTTGTTATTGTTCTATTCTTCGGTAGGTTAAATAAAACATTTTATGAATTTTATCTGCAGTGGTTGAATGAAGTTGCAAGCAAAATGCAAGTATTCAAAATGGAACCGAATACTGGAACCGATATTTAAATTGTAGAATCGTTACGGGAACCAGAACCGATATTTTTTGTTATTCGACCCATCCCTACTTGTAATGCATCTTTGAATTATCGCTTCTAATGAAACGCTCCATCTCGCATTGCTGGAATAGTGATAGGTCGAGATCAAGACTAGGAACAATTACATCATACCAACGTGCTTAGTAAATGTGAGTTTAAAAATTATCAGTCCATGTATACAACGTTACCACTAAAAACAAGTTAGTTTGATCATACAAGTATATTATTTTTTTTAGTTCAACACATATTATACCATCTGTAAATTATTTTGAATAATAATAATAATGGCGTGTGGGGAGTGCACCCAGGGCAAAGCAACACCCTCCTAGTGCCGGTCTTTCCAGCTGGGACCCGTAGGTGACCGTCATCCCCGGGCATGACAGAAATGATACCCTAGAATGGAGCGACGCTGGAATGCAAGGGTGTGGCAAACGGGGGTACCCCGAGAAAACCTGCCGGCAAGCGGCATCGTCCAGCACGATTCCCACATGCGAAAATCCGGGAGTGATCACTTATTCGAAGTCACGCTCTGCCAGATCGTCGCACTTGTAATTATAATATGTATAATGTTATAGCATATGTATGATACTTGCGTTGACCAGGCTGTTAGAGTTTGCCTCCTCTCTCCTCAACCCTGCTACTCAGTCAGGCTGATTTTGGTTTAAGATTCCAAAGTTCTTTAATAGTCAATAAATTACAGTATTTTTATAAGTGTTCCTAATATGTTAAACAACCGAACTTATAGTTGCAGCAAGTGGAAGTGTGTATTGCTGTGTTTGATACTACTGTTATGAGAAATGTGNGAAACAACCGAACTTATAGTTGCAGCAAGTGGAAGTGTGTATTGCTGTGTTTGATACTACTGTTATGAGAAATGTGTAGTTTATAATCTCAGATCAAACAGTCGCCTTCCAGGAGAAACCTATGGTGAGTGGACTGAGTTCGGATTGTNTGTGTAGTTTATAATCTCAGATCAAACAGTCGCCTTCCAGGAGAAACCTATGGTGAGTGGACTGAGTTCGGATTGTTATATATAGACTCTGCCTAATCATTTTGCTGGAGCTAATATTTCCAGCTCATTCGGCTCTTTTACACTAACGCAGAAACGAGTGGATTTTGCCTTGCTCGATAGAGTATTACCGTCTAATATATAAACATGGCCCNAGAGTATTACCGTCTAATATATAAACATGGCCCTGGTGTGCAAACTTACCGTATTAATTCCCCAACAGCACAAATCAACCCAGAACTTCAGAATACGGAATATGCCAGTGAAGAGGGCAATAATGTTGTTAAAGGCAAATCATGTTAAAGAAAATAATTTTGAAATCAACCTTTTGAAAACTGTCACTTGCACGGGCGAAATGGTGTTGCCGAATGGATACGCACGCACAGTCCGCCTGATGACATTTCCCCTATGAGTTCTTGTGAGGGAATGTCGGTCGGAATTGGAGTGAGTTATTGTCAGCGAGGGTTGGGGTGTGTGGTCGGACCACTCCTCAAATTGGGAAAATAAAGCAATTTAAATAATGGCAAATTAAAAAGTATTAGTGTACGTACCAGAATATGAACACGAATTGCGAAATGTCTGTGTCGCAGAATGTCGCAATGCATACATAAAGAAAGTGTTTATATCTCTATAGGCTTAGAAAGAATGTCACTTAACGAAAATTAATCGCTCACGGAATTAGTTTTTGGAATTGAATCACTGATTGCTACATTGAATATAAAGCATGGTGAAATAAATTATTTAAATAAACATACAATAAAGATTAAAATGGAATCAGCAACTTGATTTTCATAACATCCTATATCAACCATGATAGGATTCCATGTTTTGTTCTAGTCATTGATATTACTTAATCAATTAATTCAATTCGGCTAGCAAAAACATGTATTTTTTAAAATGTTTTTATTTGAGTAATTAAAAATTAAGTTATGAGAGTTTCGTTTTGTTTTTTTAAAATTTAATGACATAATAAAATTAAGCATGTGTAAGGAATTTTACTTGTATCATCGTGTCAGCACTGCGAAGCTTGANAATTTAATGACATAATAAAATTAAGCATGTGTAAGGAATTTTACTTGTATCATCGTGTCAGCACTGCGAAGCTTGAACCATCTTGGCACTCCCCTAAGACACAGCTATATTTCCCCTACGATGCACCATTTACTGTAATTGGCACACACAAAAAAAACACATTTTTAATTACCATTGAAAATAGTAATTAAAGTTTCGGGGTCGTATTCCACATAATTGAGAGAGTGTGTCTCGCAAGACGCTACTCGAGTCTCACTAAACGTCGCATGCNTTCGGGGTCGTATTCCACATAATTGAGAGAGTGTGTCTCGCAAGACGCTACTCGAGTCTCACTAAACGTCGCATGCACGCTTCTCCGCAGTGTACATTCCCTTTCCCTGCTATCAGCTTACAAGCAGCAGGCAGCGATGTGATGCGTGCTACTCGCGAGTTGGGTGGCGAGTGGTGGGCGCCGGGCTGCGGCAGAGAACTCCAAAGGTGGGCTGTACGAACGTCCCCCTCTGTCATACATAAAATCTTCNTTCGGGGTCGTATTCCACATAATTGAGAGAGTGTGTCTCGCAAGACGCTACTCGAGTCTCACTAAACGTCGCATGCGCGCTTCTCGCAGTGTACATTCCCTTTCCCTGCTCATCAGCTTACAAGCAGCAGGCAGCGATGTGATGCGTGCTACTCGCGAGTTGGGTGGCGAGTGCTGGGCGCCGGGCTGCGGCAGAGAACTCCAAAGGTGGGCTGTACGAACGTCCCCCTCTGTCATACATAAAATCTTCTGAGAGAGGCCCCAATGCTACCCCTCCTAGCCTCCTTCTGTGAGGGCTGGTGTTGTCTGTTACGCTGCTGCCGACCGACTGCCGTCTCCCGATACGATCTCAGCGCACCTGGTGGCATTACATTGAACCAAGTTAGCCCGGCATCAAGTGTACCCCTCTAGGCACTCTTGGGCTCCGCGGATTTTGTTCTTGTTTAAAGTATCCGGACATGATATCAGCATGATTCTGGGGCTATTATTTACACAATATAATTAAATTAAGGGTTATTTACAACAGGGATTCATGTATTATCTCTTTAACTTAATGCTTACCGAATAACTACATTACTTTTCAAATATTTCCCCTTTATATGTCGTCCAATATGGTGGGGGTATAATCAAAATATATTAGCTTTTTAAATTTAATTTTCATCAAGCCTCCGAGCTTTTGGATATGTACTTGCTGTTTATATTTCCTTATGTAATTACTCTCGATACACATTTACTTTGAGTTAATTTAAGGTCATAACTCTGTGTTGTAGTTCAGTATGCTACCTGCTCTCGTAGAGGTCGGATGTGTACTAACAAGTACTTGCTCAAATATAATTGCATTGTAATTAATCCTTAGTAACTATGCTTTTATTGCCCGCTACTAGATTTGAACAAATGGATAAATGGAGATAGTCACTAGAGTGCACTGGTGTTTGTTTCTGGAGTTGGCCACTTGGGACGCGCACACACGTCTGATTGTACGACATATTGGTTTTAGCATTGGCCGCTAGGTACACTATTATGTTTATTTAATTTGCAGAACTCAAATGATCCCTTGGAAGCGAGTGGATTTGGTCCAACCCCCCTTGGCATAGAAAATTGGATTTATGCCTTAGACCACTCGGCTACCGAAACAGATTGAAACTTATAGCTTTACATGTGGTATATAAATTACTTCATCGTATTTTAATAGTAATAGGCATATGTACATTTTGTTGCATCTGCTGTAGGCGCAGACATCTTGTTTGCAAGAGTCATTTGCTTTTTACTGCTGCAGGCAGTCATATTAATTGCAACTGTCATATTTTTTTTCACGTTGGTCACGAGACACATTTTATTACCCCCGCCCCTCAAGAGAATGTAGTAATTTATAAAATATAAAAAAAAAAATTACTTGCAAACTTTTATATTATTTTGGTTTCTTGCATATGTATGTTATATAAAAACATTTTGTACACATTAATTTGTTGGGGGAAAGTATGTCTCCTAGAAATAAAAAACAATTTTTTTAACATTTATTTTTGTCTTTGTCTTTGATATATGTCATAAATCCGAAGAAAAAAAATAACTTTTCTGTGCTGCACACCAGTCTTCGGAAGGTGACATCTGCCATCATCTTGGAACTGTTATTCAGTGCTATTAGCTATTTATGCCCGATTTTGGTATCAATGAATCCAGTGATTTGGTGAAACCCACCCAGCATACTAATACTATATTTCGTTTCAATTTCCAAACTTTTCCCACAAAGTTTTTATGTGGAACATTGTTATCTGAATTTCTTGACCATAGAATCCTCTACGAATCGGTTTCCCATTCAAATCTTCAATATTGTAGGTCCGTGGTTCATAATGATGAGTTTTTGCTACTCGGAACAGCTCGTCCGACCACGCAGGTATGTATCTTTTCTCAAAAATTCTCGCCATTCCTGATATGCTTACATAATCACCCACATGAGCTTTGAGTTTGGGTCTGTCCAAATGTTTCTCGTTTTTAAATACTGTGTGCATTAGTGAATCATCCACAACGCCTACAGGATGTGTAACCATCATAAAGTGAAGTTTATAATTATAGGCGTATATTAGTTTAGGCAATATGTCCAACCACATGTAGCTTCCCAGTGCCAAAAATTCGCTTCCACATTTCTGTTTTCAATGTGCCATTAAACCTCTCTACAATTATGGCCTTCATACCAGTGTGGGTAGAATAATGGTTTATCTTGCGTTTTTTCATCAATGCACGAAACGCAGGTTTGTAGAACTTTTTGCCAAGTTATCTTCGTAAATTTTTGGGTTTGCCTTTATCCTGCAAAATAACTTTCATTGCATCAGCAACACATTTCCCTGTTTTATTATTCACTGGTACTATCCATGCATACTTGCTGTAACAGTCAATTACATTCAGCATGTATTTGAAACCTTTATTAGCATGTGCATATGGTATCATTTCTACTATATCTGCCTTGTACAGATCTCGTAAACCAAACACTGCCACTTTACCTCTGGGGTAGTTATGCCTAGCCGACTTGTGGAGCTCAGCAGCTATTTGCGCACGAGTCATTTATCGCATTTAACCTCCTGTACACAACTATTCCAAAATGTTGGTAATTTCATTCGCATGGGAATTATTTCTAGTCTATTGAGATGCAATTAGTAGTCGCAATCGTTCAAAAATTTCGTTAACATCATTGCAGTAATCATATTCATAGCATCTACCATCTCCAATTTTTGTTTGTAGACCACTACCTGCTGCGAAACATCAGTAAACAACGATGTGATAATGTCAAATTTCGAGTGNTCAATTTTTGTTTGTAGACCACTACCTGCTGCGAAACATCAGTAAACAACGATGTGATAATGACAAATTTCGAGTGAGTTTCATCCTTATATTGATTGCTGGAAGGGTTGTTGTCCTTCAGATGTGCATTCGTAAGTTTCGGCAGATGTTTGTATTGGTGTAATGCCTCCGATGAATAGGTACCAGGGATTGGTTTAAACAGTAGTTCCTAAAGTCCTGGAGTTATCCGTATAACCTCTTCACCAATTCTTACAACATCATTAGGCAGAAAAAAGTTTGCTTGTCCTCCAAAAACNGAGTTATCCGTATAACCTCTTCACCAATTCTTACAACATCATTAGGCAGAAAAAAGTTTGCTTGTCCTCCAAAAACATTTTTTTTATTTCGCCAGTACACATCATAATTTATTTTATTAAACTGAGATGTGTACGATATCAAGCAATTTTGAATGGATGTGCTGTGGACGTTTACTTTCTCTTTCCTGCGTTTCCAAACCGTTAATGGTAGTTCCTCTTCGTCTTCATCATTCACAGTCAACTTCCGTTTCGTTTTGGCCCTAGGTTCAATGTACGTTTCTTTCTTCACTTCGAGGTTTGGAACTGATGACTTCAAGTCTTGAAGTAATTGGTTTGAAGGCCTCTTCCAAACCTGCATCACTCTCCATTCGTGCACTTTTCACCAAAAAATATCTTCCATTCACGTTTTCGACAATGCGATTTAAGTCCTCTGCAACAGTTGACATTATTCTGAGAATTGAAATTGTTGCTACAACAGCTGGTTTATATACTACTTTGTACCACGGTCACTTGTTGGACTCTTCTTCCTTTTTTCCACAGTGCGCATCCAACATTTCTCAAATGTGCCTGCAACGCACATCCATTGCTTCCTGCAAATGCGTACAATGTTTCCATGACTTGTCGTAATAAGTCATGTTGACAAGGGGGGCGAAAATTTTGCTCATAACCGTTGCCTTTAATTGTATGAGCATCGCATCCAGTAGTGCTTACATTTCTGTTATAATTCAGTATGTGTCATACCGATGTGGCCAAATTTCGTCAGGCAAAAGTTATTCATGTCATGTACATCTACCGCACATAAACCAAGGAGACAGAATATACANGGCCAAATTTCGTCAGGCAAAAGTTATTCATGTCATGTACATCTACCGCACATAAACCAAGGAGACAGAATATACATAAATAACATAGATATCGCTGTTTGTATATTCTTTTTGTGAGGCGGTGGAGGGGATGGGGCTGTAGGTTTCCGCACACCAGGTAGCAGAGCTAGACGACGCGGGTTCCAAACAGAAGTGGGTGGTTTGTTCGCAAGAGTTTTTTTAATGGCGTTATAAAATCTGTTAACAGGAGCTGTTATCGCATTCTTGACATGTTGACAGTGCTTCCAAACATCATCACTGCTTTCCAGAGTGGTCAAACTCTGTTTAAATTTCTCGCTCCGTCGATTCTCTATAATATAAAGTTTCTTTTCCAGTAAATTAACAGTGACCACAGACGCAGAACAAAGGTTTCTAGCCNTCGATTCTCTATAATATAAAGTTTCTTTTCCAGTAAATTAACAGTGACCACAGACGCAGAACAAAGGTTTCTAGCCGTCGTTTCGAGCACTTCTCTGATCGTTTCCGAATTAGTAGCATGGACGTAAGCAGTGTTAACAGCATCACCACCATTTTTGGAATCACCAATATTTTTACGCAGTTTCCCACCTGCACTACTGTGCCCATCTTTAGAGACGTGAAGCAGCTTTCGCTCCGCCATTTAAGACCATTATTACCAAAATTTTAAATTACATAGCTCATATTTTTCTACTGATGGACGAAAATGTACTGATCAAAACCACATTGGCACCTACCTTTGAGTAGTATAAAATATTTAACTATGGCAATAAAACCAAATGGTTCGTTCCAGCAACATGCGCACATATCCTTGAATTTTACGAAAGGCATATCGGTGTTGACGAGATCAGAATAGGCATGTCGCAAGTTTAAGTCATCCATGTGATACAAAACCAAGATGTTTGTATTGTCACGCAGTAATAATTTTGGTATGCGAGAATAAGTTTGACACACGTAAAAATAATCCATGATATCACGTCTGCTCATGCTGAAATATTCCTGGATGCAAGTCTGTTTCTCACATGCAACATCATCAACAACAAATACTGAATTTGGCAATGCCTCACTGGATGGCACAGCCACAGCATTTTCGCTGCAGGGAAAGTAATTAATACCATCCACAGCTTGCAAAATTTAAGCAAATCACAGGTACTTGGGTTGTTGTAGTGATTTCGAATACAGCAAAATATTTTAATAAAGTAAACCATTCGATTCCTCCAGCAAACTCTGTAGCAAGCATGTTTTGCCACAATTGCAGTGTATTGTATTAGGCAATAGGTCGCCATGGTGTGATTCGCGTGAAATGTCGTTGTCCTCTTTGGTGATTCACACGGGAAGGCAGTAATTCTGTTTGACAAAAGCAGAAATATGATAGTACTTATAGAGTTTGCATCCATCGTCAAGTCTGGAGAAGTGCGTGACCACCGAAAAAGTGTGGTAAAATAGGCGGACATGTTACATAAAAAAGCGTATAACATAATCATTACCAGGCTGATTGCATCAGTACGCTGTTATGCCATCAAGATGAAAGATCAAAAATGGCCGTGGACTAGTGCGTAAGTGCATTTGACTAAATGCGTAAGTGTGTTTGTGTGTTTGTTTGTTTTTTACGTCGCAACGAGCAACGGATCGACGCGATTTTTTGTACAAATATATTTTAAGGGCTGGGAAGTTACATTTGCTAGTTTCTATCCCGAAAAAATATCTTACTCCCTCAGGAAAAAACATTATAGAAAAAATAGGGCTAGGGGGGAAATGCTGGGTCAATGTAAGTTGTTAATGTGGAGCGACGTCACAATGGAGCAACGGATCGACGCAATATTTTGTACAGAGATATTTGGAGGGCCGGGTAGTTACATATGCTACTCTTTATCTCGAGAAAATATCTCATTCCCTCGGAAAAAATATTATTAGAGAATGAAAAATTACACAAACGGAATAACAATGCAACGTCACAACCGAGCAACAGATCGACGTAATTTCTCGTACAGAAATAGTTAGAGCGCTGAAAGGTGATATTGGCTACATTATATCGCAAGAAAATATTTCAAAAAATTTACAAACAATAAAAGTGAATCAAGTCGGAAAAATTTGCTGCCAGCGCGCTCTCTTGCAATAAGCTGTCTAAGCCATTAAAGGTGGAACAATATCATGTAGTAAAGAATTGTGTAGAATAAAAAGAGCTCAAAAAAACTCAACGATAGAATATATCTAGAAATACTAATAAGGGTTTTTACCATTTAATTTACCGATACGTTGAGTTTTATAATATGTAAAGAGTAAAGAACATTAACACTAAGAAAAATTAAACTTTATTTAAAAAAAAACATAATCAATAATACTGTAGTTCACACGAGCGGAGCCGCGGGCACAGCTAGTATGCTTATAAATGANGTACGCTGTTATGCCATCAAGATGAAAGATCAAAAATGGCCGTGGACTAGTGCGTAAGTGCGTAAGTGCGTAAGTGCGTAAGTGCGTAAGTGCGTAAGTGCGTAAGTGCGTAAGTGTGTTTGTGTGTTTGTTTGTTTTTTACGTCGCAACGAGCAACGGATCGACGCGATATTTTGTACAGAGATATTTGGAGGGCCGGGAAGTTACATATGCTACTCTTTATCTCGAGAAAATATCTCATTCCCTCGGAAATAATATTATAAGAGAATGAAAAATTACACAAACGGAATAACAATGCAACGTCACAACCGAGCAACAGATCGACGTAATTTCTCGTACAGAAATAGTTAGAGCGCTGAAAGGTGATATTGGCTACATTATATCGCAAGAAAATATTTCAAAAAATTTACAAACAATAAAAGTGAATCAAGTCGGAAAAATTTGCTGCCAGCGCGCTCTCTTGCAATAAGCTGTCTAAGCCATTAAAGGTGGAACAATATCATGTAGTAAAGAATTGTGTAGAATAAAAAGAGCTCAAAAAAACTCAACGATAGAATATATCTAGAAATACTAATAAGTGTTTTTACCATTTAATTTACCGATACGTTGAGTTTTATAATATGTAAAAAGTAAAAAACATTAACACTAAGAAAAATTAAACTTTATTTAAAAAAAAAACATAATCAATAATACTGTAGTTCACACGAGCGGAGCCGCGGGCACAGCTAGTATGCTTATAAATTANAAAAAAAAAACATAATCAATAATACTGTAGTTCACACGAGCGGAGCCGCGGGCACAGCTAGTATGCTTATAAATTAGCTTCCATTGGAGCTATATATATACCTGCTTATGTTGTGTGACACATGCATGCTTTTGTAAGTATGATTTACTTTAAATGTAGTGTTTTACGGAAATCAAGAGAGGAACGGGCCTACAATTTGGAAGGAAGAAAAAAAGTAGGACATGGATGAAAGAACGCAAAGGAGGGAAATGTGGTGATTTTTTTTTTGTATCACCTGCATTGGGAACCCTGGGCGGTTCGATTAGTGGAGCCACTGGTATTTCTAGAGCAGTCAACACTGCTAAAAACCAAGAGAGACAGCTAGTTGAAGCAATTAGTCACAAATAAGAAAATGAAAACTCTCGCCACTGGGGAAAAAAAATGNCCAAGAGAGACAGCTAGTTGAAGCAATTAGTCACAAATAAGAAAATGAAAACTCTCGCCACTGGGGAAAAAAAATGGCGGAGGACTTTACATGCGAACGTACCCAGTAGGCGGTGGGCAAAAATGGCAAANGGGGAAAAAAAATGGCGGAGGACTTTACATGCGAACGTACCCAGTAGGCGGTGGGCAAAAATGGCAAAAAAAAAAAAAGGTAGGCGCTTGAACGGAAAGAGAAGATCTTAAACTCACTGTCTAATCTAGCTCTTATAAGCATAGACATAAAAAAGTTTACTCACAAATTAAAAATATCAGATTTCCGAGGTGTATACATGTGAGATAGTTTACCACATAATCCAAAACGTAATGAGTCAGCTGTTGTCAATTTAGATAATAACAGTGGGGCTGGTACCCATTGGGTAGTATACAAAAATCTGGAAATAACATAAGCTACTATTAAAGCTTAGGGAACTTGAGACCTCCATTAAAATTGCGCAAATACTTCCACAGGTCAAAAGTAACTACACAGCGGAGCGGTTTCCTAGCCAGTGGAACAGTAACCATTTATGATTGCGATTTTGTTTAGGGGTGGATAAATATTGCAAACATAAGAGTATTTAAACACTGGTAGCATAAACATTCATACATTCGAAACATGAGCATCAAAATTAAACTGTCAGGTAAAACGTCGGAGCTTCGCTCCGTATTTTCCCCACCGTTAAATTAAGAAGGTGACTGATTCATAGCACTAACAGATTTCCAAAGGTATTATTCCGCGCCAAATACTGACGACTCAGACTCGGCATTCGGCTATTTGAAAGTTGATGTTGGTTCCATCTCCAGAGAAGTTTTAGTGCTTACAGGCAGTTACGAAAATGACGACATTTCTGCTTACCTGAGAAATTGCATTACAGCCAGACAATGTGACTTTGCTTCTACGCAGTAACCCGAATACCTTAAAAAGTGAAATAATGTGCAGTGAAAATGTCAATTTCATGAAAAGTGATACACTGGCTTCTATACTAGGTTTCGAAAATATAAATTATGAAGAAAACTGATTGCACGAGTCTACACGGCCTGTAAACATTTTGCCTGTAAATGTTATAAGAATGACATGTAATTTATTTGGTGATTCATACCTTAATGGTAAACCAGTTCAGAGAATTCACGACTTTTCTACTTTGATCCCCCCCCCCCACTTGTTTTAAACTTGCGGAGGTCCCCAAAATGTTAATTTATGCACCAGTCGTGACGAAGAGTGTACAACAAATAGTAGTCAGATTAATATATCAGGACAGCAATCATATTAATTTTCAAGGAGAATAAATCACACTCCACATGCATTTAAAGAAAGATGGGGCCTATTTTAAATAGAAGGAAAATTATAAAAACCGGTTACCATAGCACACTATTGGTTAGTACATCTTGTGCAGTTAGCGTGTAAACATGTGGAAACGTTCTGTTCCTTAAAAGTTCATGGTATGTAAACATGGACGCGAGTTACGAATATAGTATTACATAGACAAAATTTCATTCTTATTCGCCTTACTTGCTCAGTCCATATACGCTATCGTCAGAGGTTCGCAACTCTGTATAAAATCAAGATATTCATACGGTGCCATTTAACTCCTATTTACGTTTCCGAGGTGTGATTACAATGGCTAACGGTGCTGCTCCTGCAACCACCAAAATTATCAGAAACGGTATATTACATATGATAAAAAGGATTTCATATCAATTAAATAATGTTGAAGTTGATTACAGTAGTGATGTCAGTATAACATCCACGATAAAAAATCACCTCTTTCTCACGGGTAACAAATTGCCTGCATCGAAAATGGTGGGGTGGGTCTTCAACCCGATTATGCATTGCCTGTTTACGAAGATGGGAGATTCAAAATTTGCGTTCCATTATCAATGTTGCTCGGTTTCGCAGAGGATTACAATCACATAATCATAAACTCCAAACAAGCGTTGGTACTACTGCTAGCCATTATCAATGTTGCTCGGTTTCGCAGAGGATTACAATCACATAATCATAAACTCCAAACAAGCGTTGGTACTACTGCTAGCCAACATGCAAACGAATGCGATAAAGAATACTGCTGAAAACCCAGAGGCTGTGAATCTGTCGATACACAGCATCGAATAGCTACTACCCCACGTGCTGGTGAAAATATCGGAGCGAGTAAAGTTTTTGAAGTACGTGGGGAAAGGACAAAATGTTGACATTGTTTTCCGTTCGTGGAGTTTATAAACTTATCTCAGCCTAACACAGTCTTTAAAGGTAAAATAGAACACTCAATCAAGATTTGCAACTGAGAAACCACAATACTTCATCCTAGACTTTCAGAAGCAAAACAAAATGTCATAAATGATTATCTCTCCAAATTCGATCATGCGAAGATAAAGAATGTTAAAATATTTCTTGAATCTGAGCGTTTTCCTTATGGGGATTTCAATGTACTTTTTTCCAATGGTATGTATATGTTGCCATGCCAAATGTTTGCTAATTTAAAAAAATCATATTATGGCCAATTATTATCTCCAACTCTTGAACCGTATGATTTTGCCCGCATCGCACCTCTGCTGGTTTTCGATGTGAGCAAACAAAATTACAGAATTTCCACGGGCGCCATAAATTGTCGCATAGAAGTAACTGCAGCAGAAAAAATTCCTAACACACAAGTATATGCTCTAATAATTCACGACCGTCTAGCGACACACAATGTGCGTGACAGAGTCCTTAAAATACTGTCATAAGTACGAAAAGTCTACCAGTTTCCAATTGACCTTAGTCATGATCGCTAACGTTCAGGGGGACCAGTTCCAAATTGGATTTCTAATTAAAGAAATCAGCGTAGCTTATACTGATGGTAGCTCTAAAATCTGTAAATTCCTTCCCCATTTTCAGTAGCACTTACCAGCTGAAAAAAGTTAAATTACTAGTAGATGGTTAACAAAACACTATCACTAGCTAGCATGGCAAGATGGCAACGTAAATAACGATAAAATAAACAGTATACACACTGAATTGTTGTCCGTAGAAATTGATAAAGTAGTTTTCGTGACCGGACCAGAACTATACCGTTGACTGGGAAACCACAGCGATAAAAAAAATTTGCGATTTGCAAACAGANCACTGAATTGTTGTCCGTAGAAATTGATAAAGTAGTTTTCGTGACCGGACCAGAACTATACCGTTGACTGGGAAACCACAGCGATAAAAAAAATTTGCGATTTGCAAACAGAATATGAATGCCCATTATTAAAATTAATTAAAATCAGAGTATGCAAACATGAAACATAATTGCAATGCGTGAGAGCAGTACATATTTTGTACGTGTCTGAATGCACTGCTGTTACGAAATTGGGCGCTGGAATGCAGAGATGATTCGTTAGATGGTTGGAAAAACACATAGAAACATTTCCCGACACTTGCGGGCTATAAAAACAAATATATTTCCCAGGCCCCGTATCCTGCAGGCCTATAAAAATACGTATAACTGCAGCGATAAACAAGTACGTCAGTCACTTGAAACTCGGCTTCCTTGTGCTCACGCATATATCGATCAGTCATCATGAACGGACTTTTCGAAAAACTGAATCACGTTATCGTGCAATACAAGAAGCGAGGCTAACTGGAAAAAGGAAAAAAAGTACGTGGTAACAGATTTTCAAGTTATCGATACGCCATATGGAAAAGGCGTTACTTGTGTGCTAGACTTCGAATTCTCGAGTTCATTTGCCGAAGCTAATTAAGGAGTGCTAAATGAAAATGCTCAATAAGTCGACAGTATTTATTATGTNTCTCGAGTTCATTTGCCGAAGCTAATTAAGGAGTGCTAAATGAAAATGCTCAATAAGTCGACAGTATTTATTATGTCCAAAGGCATATAGCTTGATGTAAACTGTAAAAATATGCACATATTAGAAATGTCATGAAGAGAAATTGTTTTTCAGCTTAAGTGTGCAACTGACAGATTTCCGGCGCTCACTGTGATCTGGACTTAGCTGAACGGTCTGCCTGATCACACCTTCAAACAAGGAAACAGGGCACGGGCGTGATTGCAACAACACCTTGCGAAAGACAGTTGCAGAAATCCCCTCCACTGGCCAATAAACGGGGCCGAAATATATTAAACAACGCGCCAGATATAGGCCAGCGTAACACTGGGAGCGGTTCCTTTTGTCGTCGACCTGACCAGAGATAAGACCACTGAAGTTGGGTGTGTCCGGCCGTCATTAACAGCCTCGTAGAATCAGCCTCTGGCAGCATGAACAAGGTGGGGACTTTCCAATNATAAGACCACTGAAGATGGGTGTGTCCGGCCGTCATTAACAGCCTCGTAGAATCAGCCTCTGGCAGCATGAACAAGGTGGGGACTTTCCAATTAGTCTGTAATAGCAATGGCGTGAGGCAATAACACTTAATTTAATTAATTTGCATCTTGATATTTAATTTAAGCTCTCCCGATTAACAATCACGTAAATAGTTATTGTAAATTCCTTATGTTTAATAAACTCCATCTTATACTGCTGTGCTCTACCGAATCGTGAGTAATTATTTCCCCACACCCGTATCAGCACCTATCAAATACGAATTAACGTAAAAGCTGAATTCGTAACAGCACGCATGTAATCATGTATGCAACTTTCAATCGGCTCGACGTTGGCAAATTTAGAGACGTTACAATTTTAAACCGTGGTGTGCATTTCAAGTCTGCAGGTATCCCCGAACAAATTGAAGGAAGGAACGGATTGAAACACTGGATATGTAGTAACCTAATTCCAGTAGTNATGCAGGTATCCCCGAACAAATTGAAGGAAGGAACGGATTGAAACACTGGATATGTAGTAACCTAATTCCAGTAGTATGCAGATTCGTCGTCTGTCCAGTGTATCATTTGCGCCCAGACTCCAAATTACCAACTACTACTAGCAACCTGATGTCACAAGTTGACGAAGGAATCATATGTCAAGTTTGGTCTACTCAAAGAATCAGCTATGAGATCAAGCTGCCGGAAAGCAACATCATTACGAGGTGTATGGAACACTGCAACGGAGATCGTCACACCACCGTTTTGAACCGAGAAGAGACTGCTTGGGAAACAATGTGCTCGCCTCTAACGTATGAAGTCTACTTGGCAACGTTATTTTGAATAAAAATGCAAGACAGTCATCATTCATTGTCACCGCCTGCTACCGTAAGGATCATTGCAACCAGCTGCTTCAAGAGATGTACGATTCGCGCAACTTTGTTCCATTCAAGCCAAAAGATGTGAATGTCTACACAAGTTATTTTATTGGCTACGGTAGAGTTTTCTACAAACCAAAGTTCGAGTTCGAGCAAGTGGAGGTGTGTAATGGCACATATCATATCAGAGGTAATTATGATTTTTACGGTGAATTCCATGAACAAACTTTGCCATGCTACAATTATGAAAGATATGCAGTTTTTTATCTCATACCAAACAACCTGTTACTGATGATAGCAGACAGTGTTGAAATTTGTGCTGAATTATGCGAAGTTTCGAAAGAAGAAAGAAATGGCGAATGGACCGACTACGCACTGGGATAGCTGACTCGGAAGATATTTTTTGCTGGAGCGAACACTGTCAGGGATTCGAACACTCGACTCTTTTGCACGAATGTGGTGACGAGAGGACGCTGCCTTGTTCTTCGTCCGTTTTTCATTTATATAAACATGGAGTGTGTGCATATATCTATCACTTGACTGTCTGTAGTTATGAACCCAGATCCTCAGAATACGTCATCTGACAGTGGAGGGGTGGTCGAAGGTGAAATTATTAGTAGGAACAAATGCAAATGCCTGGAAGCTGTTTGTGACATTATTTTCCACCTCCTGTTCCTATTAACTGAAATTTTTAAGTGAGCAATTATATATTGACAAGTAATGAGAAACTATCATGCATTCTTTGGCTGCCGTCGACCGTCGACTTGTCAAGATGTCTACTTTTCATCCTGCAAATCACTACGTTAGTACGGAGCCCNTTTGGCTGCCGTCGACCGTCGACTTGTCAAGATGTCTACTTTTCATCCTGCAAATCACTACGTTAGTACGGAGCCCAGCTTAAGCAGAATCACATATACCTACTGTTCTATTGGCTTGCTGCGAACATAAACAGAAGAATGTGACGGTCAGTTTCATAAAATGTTTGCTCATGAACCGACATTTTGCGAGCCCAGCTGCCAGATCGTGGACAGCGCATGTTACGGCCAGTGTTTNAAATGTTTGCTCATGAACCGACATTTTGCGAGCCCAGCTGCCAGATCGTGGACAGCGCATGTTACGGCCAGTGTTTTGTTAAGTACATGCAAGCAGAAACAAAGCTACCATGTTCGTTGGAAGAAGTCATTGCATTCGCCAAAAAGCCACGATGAGAAGAACATATTTCATTCACCAGACTGTATGTCTGTTCGTGGCCCTATCGAATCTACTGGCCAGCTACCTTCTACATCCGAGAATGAGTCACCGCCAGACATGGGCGCCGGACTTCCAAAACCACCTGCTCACAACAACAAACGGAAAATCAGCGATAGGACCGAACCTGTGACCTCCAGCAAGAAGAAAAGTAAACTAATACCATCAATGCCGTGCCTCAATGAAGACAAGACGCAGACTACTAAGTCACGCAAGTTTACATATCATATGTAATTGTAACTGCATTCGCATTGGAAGACTGGTGTTATTTTCATCCGTATGTCTAGTTCCGCAACTAATTAATTTTTTCTTTGAAGTTACTACACATTTCTGGAAATAATATTAAAAAAAGTTTACATATCTGATTTCGGTAATTGAATGAATTTGCTTTGTAATGTATAAAAAAACCAATTTTTTGCAATTTGTATGTTTAGTTCTGTAACTCATTACATTTGTTGTGTAAATCAAATTAATGTGCTAACTCATCACTTTCTGTAACATATTATTCTGAATTTTTTGTATAATATAAAAAGCAATATATACTTTTTTTTAAGATGATTTTGTTAACATATATGTGTTAATAAAAAAAGAATCAGTTGAACCAATTTTGTTTTTATATCGATAAAATTGTTTTTTTAAACTTGTATTTACTAGCAAACAAAAAATAAACATATTCTGGTGTAGAAAATTACACAAAATTCACGAAAAAAATATTTTAAAAAATCGGAATAACATAAGAATTAATTTTCAACAAGNTGTAGAAAATTACACAAAATTCACGAAAAAAATATTTTAAAAAATCGGAATAACATAAGAATTAATTTTCAACAAGTTAGTAAGTCATATGCTAATAAAATATGACTGTTTCTTGAAGGCCAGCTGTAACATTTCCTCAGACACTAAGTTCACAAAAAGTTTGGCGGGATGAATGTTGGTTTTTCTCAGACCACACTTTCTCAAGGAGACAAACATTTAGACGGGATCCTGGTGTGTAGTGNGGGATGAATGTTGGTTTTTCTCAGACCACACTTTCTCAAGGAGACAAACATTTAGACGGGATCCTGGTGTGTAGTGACATGCACGCACGCAGTCATACGCTGTTTATTGGAAGTCGTACCTGGAGGGTAAAAAAAATTCCTTAACACACTTCTCCTGCCTGAGGCAAATCCTTCACTTGCCAGACGCACACACACACATACCCAAACACACACACGCATGCAAGCACGCGCACGCACGCACGCACACGCACACGCAAACACACCCACGCATGCATTCATATGCACTCACGCACACACACTCATGCACGCACAAGCTCACGCACATGCAAGCGCACGCACACACACATGCGCACGCATGCACATGCACACACACACAAAAGTCGACCTCTGTTAGGAACTTTCACTGATTGTGTGACCTTGTTGCGTGACATGCATACGATAACCCGCTCTCCCGAGACATTCTACAGAGGTTATGCGACCTGTTTGTAGCGATGCGGCATAGTGTATAAAAACCATAGGCTCTGTTTTAATTATCCCACTCTGACATCAGTGATATTCGCTTGCGTACTAGAGAAATTCACCATTCCAGCTTTACAACAAGTAATCTTCGAGGTTTCCTGCCCTCCAGCANCTTCGCTTGCGTACTAGAGAAATTCACCATTCCAGCTTTACAACAAGTAATCTTCGAGGTTTCCTGCCCTCCAGCATATTACTGCGAACTTACGTGTTTCAAAGGTATGTTATTACATATGCTTTGTTTTATGAGCGGTCATATTTTTCAAGTAGCACATGTACGTGCTTAAGTACTTTTTTAATGTAAACTTTTGCCGCTTAAGTACTTAATATCACCAGATAAACCTATGTGTATTTATGATTTATGTTCCATCACTACGGATGCAGATTTGCACAACTACGTCATAAGCCGCGAAACTGTTGTATTTTGGCAATATATATATATATATATNCTACGGATGCAGATTTGCACAACTACGTCATAAGCCGCGAAACTGTTGTATTTTGGCAATATATATATATATATATGTATATATATATGTATGTATGCTTGTGTGTGTTAAATGAAGTCACCGCAAGGCGCAGGGCTCTGAATTGGCATGTAGTGTTATCGTAGTGCCACATGTACCAATGAGCAGCTAGTATGCTTTAAAAATACAGCAGCCTGGAAAAACTTAATGCCCCAGAGTTGTAGCCAATTTAACTTGACGCGGGCGTATCTAGGCCCCACGTTGGGGAAGCCAATTTAACTTGACGCTATTCCCCACCTGTGGAATATAGGTGGTTTATAGGGTCGTAGTTAATTCCTCCAGGCATAGACTATAAGGTGCCTAGACGGTTGAGGGTATTTCATTAAGGTAGTCTTTTGATGTTTCACTTAACTGGATAATTATATTGTCTCGAGTTTGAACAAAAACAGCATACAGCAACACTTCCGAGGTGTGGTACTCTAATTTGGGTACTCGTATTAACTGGGGCGACTTCGTGGTGGAGGGGGACTTCTCTGGGTGGCGACTTGAAACTTAACTACTCTGCTGTTGGTGCTGGTGTGATGTCAGCTGGGGATGAGCTCCGGCAACGTGGGCGGCCTTGGAAAAGGCCCGCATTTGGTGTCGTCTCACTGGACTGCTGTTCTGGGCTCGTTCTCAAATCCTCTCACGATTTCTTGGCGCAACTCTTCCCTCGGCGCGGTGATAATGAACTGTAATCCCTCTTCTCGCGAAAATTGGCTTACATGCTCTCCAGCTTCCCTCCCAAAGTATCTTCACGTGTCTCTCTTATTGGGGGAAGGGGAGAGCTGGTTGCCTTCAGTACAAAGCCATTCAGCCACGTGCCATGGTTCGTGAAGGTTCGGGGGCGGGAGAAGTGGTGATCTGCCCCTTGAATTTACCATCTCAACTTATTTTTCCGCGGTTTGGCTACAAGGGTGGTAGGGGTGAGGAGTATTCGTGGCCCTCACTTTCAATTGGTCAGCCGTTTTCTCAGGCGTGAAGCTAGAGGTGCTCTTGCTTGGCTCTGCAATTTCTCCCGCTTTCCTACGTATNCGTGAAGCTAGAGGTGCTCTTGCTTTGCTCTGCAATTTCTCACGCTTCCCTACGTATTTACGTAGCCCTTTCCGAGTGCTCCGGCGATATGCCATCTCTTACTCGGCACAACCGCGATCCGTTCTGGCTGCCCACCTGCCTTGTGACACGTGTCAACTAGTAGGCGCTCGCGAAGGGGGTCAGCGAGGCTTCTATTCCAAAAAGGGGTTACACGTCAAACTGTTTTTTTAATCTATATTGGAGGGCTCCAAAACAATATTTACAACATGCATGGTAACTTTATTACCATTCTACCATCGTCTGGAGAATGGCGTATTTACAAAAGTTAACATAATGAAAGAATGTTTAATAGTTTCGTCAAAAAACCGGGATTTTCAATACTCTGCAACGCAGTTCAAGCTTCCAGCAGGCAGAACCCTTATGAGTAGGGGCAGTGATATTTCGCGAAAAGATTTCGAGACAAGATACAGTCCAAAGCACTTAAGGGTCGTCCAGCTTCTTTGATTGGCTACAAAAATGTTCTGGCCCGTGTCAACCATTTGAGTACGAATCACGAAGATTCAGTGTCGGATTTACTTTGTCCTGAGTGGCTTGGTCAAAGATGGACACGGCACCAGCAGCCAATGGATGTATAACACCAGCTGAGGTGTGTGTGTATATAATATTGAAGTCTACTGTGTTCTCCGATTTTATCCGCGAAAAGTCGCTGGCCCTACTTATGAGTAGAGACCTGAAAAATTCGCGTTTTCCATTCTGGACAAGCTATAATTCGAAACCCCGTACGTTTGTATTGCTAATGCTATTGGTCCATCCGTTAAATTACACCTCCTGGACAACTCTGAGCAAATAATAACCACACAGTAAAATGCAGACCGAATCACCGTCTTCCGCTAATACAACAAGCAACCAATGTACCGTAATATCTGCATGATTTTGCATACGAAAATGGAGTTTAGCCTACAGGTCATTCAACTTGCGAATTTTTCAGGTCTCTACTTATGAGTAAAAAAAAGCGCTACATTTTCTGCGATATCGTAAATGTAGCGAATATGCATATGTGGGTAATGTTCCGTCAATGCGATTTTTGTCCAGAAAAATGTAAAAATAAAATATCTAAAACCCATATTTTTTACATTTATTAAATTAAGTGTATTTACAAAATCGTGAAAATGGTAAAAATGTGCATTTTTTAGATCTTACTTGTGCATTTTCCTTAAGCAAAAGGAGAAATATACAACTCTATGTTCCTTATGCTGGCTTAAATCACATGTAATTAAGTTCAAATTTTACAGATTTGTACAGCACAGCCCACCAACGAAACACTGTACTAACTGAGACTATATTCATACAATTTTCACAAACATATTTTATTACAAAGTTTGCTTATTGCAATCAAAATAAGTGGCACGCAGCAATTTATTTGAATTCCAACATTTGGTTCACCGTTTCAGGGCTATTTCCACTTAATCTGTTAAAAATATAATTTTGATATGAGATAACCATGTAAATAATTTGCAAGAAATATTCTTTGAAATTATAACAACATGGCCATTTGATATTTATAGGAATTAGGAAAGCAATTTAAAATGAACCCATTTCATTTGTTTTTTTTGAAAAGCCAAGTTCCCTCCATTATCATACATTTTTTAGGTGACTCCATACCAAACGAAAAATCATCTTTTAGACCGCTCATAGTTAAATGAACACTTTGGAAATCAACATTTGAAACTTGATACTGCACCTATATATTATTTTAATGGCGTAGCAGGCATCCAAGTAAACATTTATGAATACTAGAATTATATATTTTGCTTTCTGTTTCTTTAATGCATGTAACATATTTACATTTTTTATTAATCACACTGTTAACAGAATATGTTCTGATCCATGTAGATGANGTCAATGCGATTTTTGTCCAGAAAAATGTAAAAATAAAATATCTAAAACCCATATTTTTTACATTTATTAAATTAAGTGTATTTACAAAATCGTGAAAATGGTAAAAAAGGTGCATTTTTTAGATCTTACTTGTGCATTTTCCTTAAGCAAAAGGGGAAATATACAACTCTATGATCTTTATGCTGGCTTAAATCACATGTAATTAAGTTCAAATTTTACAGATTTGTACAGCACAGCCCACCAACGAAACTTAGACTATATTCATACAATTTTCACAAACATATTTTATTACAAAGTTTGCTTATTGCAATCAAAATAAGTGGCACGCAGCAATTTATTTGAATTCCAACATTTGGTTCACCGTTTCAGGGCTATTTTNTTGAATTCCAACATTTGGTTCACCGTTTCAGGGCTATTTTCACTTAATCTGTTAAAAATATAATTTTGATATGAGATAACCATGTAAATAATTTGCAAGAAATATTCTTTGAAATTATAACAACATGGCCATTTGATATTTATAGGAATTAGGAAAGCAATTTAAAATGAACCCATTTCATTTGTTTTTTTTGAAAAGCCAAGTTCCCTCCATTATCATACATTTTTTAGGTGACTCCATACCAAACGAAAAATCATCTTTTAGACCGCTCATAGTTAAATGAACACTTTGGAAATCAACATTTGAAACTTGATACTGCACCTATATACTATTTTAATGGTGTAGCAGGCATCCAAGTAAACATTTATGAATACTAGAACTATATATTTTGCTTTCTGTTTTTTTAATGCATGTAACATATTTACATTTTTTATTAATCACACTGTTAACAGAATATGTTCTGATCCATGTAGATGATNTTTAATGCATGTAACATATTTACATTTTTTATTAATCACACTGTTAACAGAATATGTTCTGATCCATGTAGATGATAAATTTTTATATGGTGGAAGACTACACAATGTGTGGGCTATTAACGGTAAAGTGAGCACTTTTGAAAGTTATTTTATTTGGAATAATAGTCGATAAATATATTTTATTGTAGCCTTAGATATTAACTTCCAAGTGCTGTGGAATACACACACTGTGTTTATTACTTACGTGGCAATATTTATTTTAAAACATGGTTAAAGGATAAAAAAAATTGCTGAAAGGAAAAAGTAACTGAAACTTTCAAAAGTGCTCACTTTAACGAGACCGCCTTTACATACAAGAAGTTCTTAACACCCAACTACCTACCTCACCAACCTACCTACCTCATCCACCTACATACTCACATACCATAACTACCCACCTCCCTATCTCACCGAGCCTCCCACCCACCTACATACCTCAACTACCTGAGCTTCGCAAAGTGTTAATTAAATTATGCTAATACTGTGGTTTTAAATGCAAATGTTATGTGTAGGCACGAGAGTTTTTCCCCCTCGTTAGAGCACATTGGTCTTATAAATTACGTACTAGTGAGTAATCTCGGTTCGAACCCCTGTTAGTTGTATTTGCTTAATTCGCAATATTCTCAGTTTAANATTACGTACTAGTGAGTAATCTCGGTTCGAACCCCTGTTAGTTGTATTTGCTTAATTCGCAATATTCTCAGTTTAATCCATTTATATATTGATATTTGCAGTTAAAGTTTGTTTTACATTTAACAACAACAGATATATATATTTTTTCAGAGCGATTGACAGCTATTGCGTCAAGCCCCCTTGTCAAACGTCCGTACGTGGACCGTCAACAGTTCGTCCACTCGGCACCTAGAGAAGACGAACGAGCACTGCATGTTACAATTTATTCTGAAAGTAAATATTATCTGAAATTTAAAAAAAATATATTTTTATATTAAAATTAACAGATATGTTTTTTTAACGCATAATGGTGCTTTTGTAGGCTACCGCAGGGCGCAGNATTACGTACTAGTGAGTAATCTCGGTTCGAACCCCTGTTAGTTGTATTTGCTTAATTCGCAATATTCTCAGTTTAAACCATTTATATATTGATATTTGCAGTTAAAGTTTGTTTTACATTTAACAACAACAGATATATATATTTTTTCAGAGCGATTGACAGCTATTGCGTCAAGCCCCCTTGTCAAACGTCCGTACGTGGACCGTCAACAGTTCGTCCACTCCGCACCTAGAGAAGACGAACGAGCACTGCATGTTACAATTTATTCTGAATGCAAATATTATCTGAAATTTTAAAAAAATTTATTTTTATATTAAAATTAACAGATATGTTTTTTTAACGCATAATGGTGCTTTTGTAGGCTACCGCAGGGCGCAGTCGTAGGTTCGGTGCCAAATTGTCCAGGAGTTGTGCCTTCTGTCGGCTTGCGGTCCCGTCTGTAAGGCCGTAAGGANGTCGTAGGTTCGGTGCCAAATTGTCCAGGAGTTGTGCCTTCTGTCGGCTTGCGGTCCCGTCTGTAAGGCCGTAAGGAAACCCACGCATCCGCGCTTCCGTATAAGCAGTAAGTATTCTATTTCTCAGGGTGATGTTTTAATTTTTCTATATAGAAGTCGCTTGATAGTTATGGTTACGTTTGTGCAGGTGGTAGTATCCGCATGCAACATTTACAGAGCAGTATTCCTCCGAATTTGAAGCAGCCTCTTCATATTCGAGGTTGACGGNAACATTTACAGAGCAGTATTCCTCCGAATTTGAAGCAGCCTCTTCATATTCGAGGTTGACGGTCTGTCCCCTGTGCCCCCAGTCAAGCCGTGGAGTCGTGCGGAGACTGTTAGCAACGTCGCCAATCGTCTGCTAACTGAGTGTAGAGCTCGTCCTTTCTTCTTGTTGTAAGTAGTATTTAAAAAATTATTTCCTTTTATTGATTCTTCGTATTTTAAATAATTTTGAAACCGAAATAAAATAAAATATAATTTCTGTACGAGAATGCTACATCATTCCACAATCCTACATTATCCTGTTTAATTAAATAATATCTGGACGCGCAGTTAACTCTAATAATGTTTTGCCTAGCAAACTTAAAAATTTATTTTACTCAGGTTGTGCGTGATGGTAAGTTAAAGGTGGAACATTCAGTAAAAGTGACTTTATTTTGCTATAATTTGAAGTAGTGCTTAACATATCTGAAAAAAACGAAGGATTTGAAAATTAGGTTTCCGAGTTTATGTAACAAAAAAAAGGACATTTAATATTACGACAGAAACTCAAATATTTCAATTCATCCAAATAAATTTTTATACAAAACCCTACAGAAAAGAAAAACAGTATCAGACTTGCGAACATTGTCTGTCGCTACGTANGAAATAAATTTTTATACAAAACCCTACAGAAAAGAAAAACAGTATCAGACTTGCGAACATTGTCTGTCGCTACGTAGACCTCAATATCCTTCCCCCAACCTCTCCTGCTCTTGATATGCATTTCTTTATCGTTAATCATGTTTTCACGTGTTTGAGGTTGCTGATACTATCCCCTGCACCGATGGAGGCGCGCATCCCTGTCACAAATTCTTCTTCACTTCCTTCTCCTCGCGCTCCGAGATAGGCAAGTATATATTTTGTTTTCTTGCGGATTTTCTTCTAAGGTATTTACTGTCTGCTGCAACGGTTTGCGTCACGAACCTGAGTGTCCCAACAATCCATGTAGGAACTCCTGCCAGGTGTGCGAGAGGTGTGGCCTAATGATTGTCCGAAAGTATAGTATGGAACGGTATTTGCGAACATTTTATGGGGATGTACGGCAGGTATAGAGCACCAACTGCAAGTTTTTAATGCGGCATTTGTTCATGCATGTGATGCTCGAAGGCACGAGAAAATATGTCAATTTAACCCAACAAAACAAACATTTACTTACCAAGAATGTGGGAAAGAATACTCTAGGGTTAACACACTGAAGGAGGGCAGTAAGAAGTGCACAGGCCCAGCTCCTCCACCTGCGAAGAAGGCCAGCCGAGATACACCTATCTCCCCAATACAGTAGCAGCAGGCACCAGCAACTCGTCCGAGGATCGTCGTGTGGACCNCAGCCGAGATACACCTATCTCCCCAATACAGTAGCAGCAGGCACCAGCAACTCGTCCGAGGATCGTCGTGTGGACCAGACATCTGACAGCCCATGGATTTGTGGAAGCAGAGACGGCATTTCGCAGGAACCTGAATACGCATGCTGCAGAGAATGAAGTTATTTTAAATAAGGATATATGTGCAAACCTGAATGATATGAAACAGACCTATAATTTATCAAGTCGTTGAGGAGGTGAAAATTAATTGGAGCATTAAATTCAATATTGTGTTAAATGCGAGTATGGGAAACCTGAACATGATGATGAGAGTGATCGTCGGTCATTTAAAACAAAAAATGTTCCAATTTTATAAAAATATATATATATATGATGTATAGGAAGCAGTAGTGGAGAGTATAAGTAAAATCGNAAAAATATATATATATATGATGTATAGGAAGCAGTAGTGGAGAGTATAAGTAAAATCGGTCAAGAGGCTGATTATTTTACCAGCAATGGATAAGAATGAACTCTCTCTTCAGTAAGTCGACTGCAGCTGAGAATCAATAAATTAGACCCCCTCCGTGCATCCAGCTACATCGAGCTGCCTTCATCAATAAAAAAAAGAGAGTAAATTATCAACCCAAAGAATGAACTAGATCACGAGTGTTTCAAGTGGGCCATGCTCACCAGATGTGTTGAAGGCTGAAATCCAGAAGGAGTAAACCAATGATACTATGACCTAGAGAATAAATTTGATTTTGAATGATTGAACTACCAAACACCAGTGCATCATATAGGCATATATTAAAACAGAAACCGTAACATTTCTGTCAATGTGTATGCTCTTGGAGATGATATGAAGGTAGCTCCTATGCGAGTGACAAAAACAGAAAATAATAACCATTTAAACCTCCCCCTCTTTCCATTGCAGACAATAGTCATTATTGCTATATCGAGAATTTCTCAAGACTTATATATCACCAGATAACTGCTCACAAAGATTATATATATATATATATATATATATATATATCTGCAAGCATTGTTTAACATATTTTGATANTCACAAAGTATATATATATATATATATATATATATATATATCTGCAAGCATTGTTTAACATATTTTGATAACCAACCACGCACATCAGGCTTATCAGGAGAATAAGCTCTGCAATAACATAAAATATACTGCTCTGGCCATGTCCCAGTACGAGTCGACATGACTAAGATGAAAATGACAAGCCTCCAGTGCTAAAATTAAAAAATTATCAACATGGAGGTAAGGTACCGATAGTGGTTTATTGCAACTTCGTATTTATATTAAGGCCTGTTCAAAACTTCGGACCAGACCTTGGCAAAGCATACACACAAGCATATCACAAACACGAAACATGCAGTTACTGTATTTACATTTGTATTGATAATGACATCATTCCACTGCATCTAACTATTACCCTGACTCCAGAACTGATCACCTATAGGGGTCATGATTCGGAGAAGAAGTTCATGAATGAAATTGTGAGTATAGCCAAAAAGGTGAAGGACATCTATGAAATCTCCCTACCGATGAAACAGCTGACACAGCTCGAGCAAATTTCTTTCGACCTGGTCTCTATATGATGCTATTGTGCCACTGCCTTCACAAAAAAGAACCACAAAGTACCACACCACGATCATTTTACTGGTGAATATATTGGTGCTGCTTGTAACAACTGCAACATCCTTCGTCATAGACCAAATAAGCTACCTATATTTTTCCATAATCTATCATATAACGAAAATATAATTATTAAGAAACTAGGATATGATGACAAGGATATCTTCGTAATGCCTCATAGTAAAGAAAAATTATAAGATTCTCTAAGCATTTTGGTGACAGATTTAGCATGCAGTTTGATGACACATTTCGTTTTATGTCGACTAGTCTCGTCTTGTCTAGCTAAAAAATTACCTGCCAATAAATTAAAAAATATTGCCAAGTTCTTTTATCTCAAGAAGATGGATCTCGTT
This sequence comes from Clitarchus hookeri, assembly GCA_002778355.1. NCBI lineage: Eukaryota > Metazoa > Arthropoda > Insecta > Phasmatodea > Phasmatidae > Clitarchus > Clitarchus hookeri. Next base: position 227,528 of record NQII01003634.1, on the reverse strand, counting down.
ACCCGAAAAGGCGTGTATCCTTATAACTATGTTGACTTCTGGGAGAAGTTTGATGAGAAGTTGCTACAACCAAAAAAATATTTTTACAATAGGCTGACAGACTTCAACATCACAGACGAGGATTATTCGCATGCAAAGTTTATCTGGGACAAGTTCTCTTGGCAACTATTATGACATTTATCTGATTTCAGATGTANGATTATTCGCATGCAAAGTTTATCTGGGACAAGTTCTCTTGGCAACTATTATGACATTTATCTGATTTCAGATGTACTCATTTTCAGTGATATTTTCGAAAGTTTTAGAGATTTACGTTTGACCACATACAAGCTGGACTGTTCACACTATGTTAGTGCACCAGAATTTTCTTTTGATGCTATACTCCGAATTACGAAGGTGGAATTCAAGCTCTTGACATATGTTCTTCGAGGCAGTAATCCGAGGAGGTGTATAAAACGCCATTGCAATGCCAAAAACAAATCTCTACCAGAAATATTTGATTTATCAAAGCCGCCTACCAATCTACAGTATGTCGATGCCAACAGTATTTATGGATGGGTAATNCAGAAATATTTGATTTATCAAAGCCGCCTACCAATCTACAGTATGTCGATGCCAACAGTATTTATGGATGGGTAATATCTCTTCCACTAACCAAATGAATTTTACAATGGTGTTCTAGTTTTATATATGTCATGAGTGTTTCTGACAATACAGACATTGGTTACTTTTGCCATTTCTACCAGTTAATGAATGTACTCCAGGCTCCACGCAGAAAAAACTACTCATTACACTCGACACCAAAACGCGATACATTGTGCACTACCGAAACTTGAAGCAAGTTAGTGATCACGAACTGAAGCTAAAAAAATGCAGTGCTCTGCCATTTATTCAAATTCCTTGGTTGAATCCCTACATTGACCTTAACACTGATAAAAGACGAGTTGCATGTAGTGACGCCGAGAAATATTTCTGCAAGCTAGTAAACAACTCTACTTTTGGAAAACTCATGGAAAACAAGTGCAAAAGAGTATGTAGTTATTATGTGATGAGTGATGTGTCAGAAAATGAATTGCACCGCCTTCATTCAAAGATAGAACAATATATTGAGAGAATCTGGAATTAGTAAAAATGAAAAAGGAAAATATACTGCTTGATAAGCCCATCTATACAGGTTTTATTGTCCTAGACTTATCTAATACATCAATGTATGAGTTTGCTATGAAATTATGAAGCAGAAATACAAAAACCACAATTTGCATCCTGCTTATATGAATATAAATGCATTAATTTATGAAATCGTAAAGTCTGACATCTATGAAGACTTGTCCAATGATATTTTTTTTGAATGAATTTGACACGAGCTGCTATCCTGTTGACCATCCCTGCTATTCATCTGCAAACAAAAGGCTTGTTGGAAAATTTAAGGATGAGTGTAATGGACTAGTTATGTCAGAATTTGTGGGGGTATGGGCCACAATGTATAGTTATGTATGTGGTGACAAAACAATGAAGATGGCCAAAGGCATTAAAAAAAATGTGTCTTAAAAAAACAAGATAAACTTTGAAGATTTTAACAAAGTATTAGTGCAACAGTCAACTATGCGAGAAAAAGTAAATAATATCAGATCACATCAGCATGAATAATACACTGAATGCAGCAATAAGTTAGCTCTGATCTGGCAGGATGATAAGGGGATTATTATGGATGATGGAATTCCTACAGTACAGCACTATATGGTGGGGAGATGTGTCGGAAATAGGAAGAAGGCATCCAGGCGTTAGAAGTGGTGTGGCAGTATCATGCTATAGTAACCAAGCCCTGTCATGTCCGACCCAAGAAAGAGTGGGTGATGCGTCTCTTTTAGCCTTTCCCCACTCATGGCGACCCAAGGCTACTCGTGCCTCCCTTGTTACTGCAAATTGAGCTCCGCCGCCCGTCTCCCTATGGGAGCCAGTTTCCTCGTGGCTGGTCAGGGGTATCTGCCGTGATGGTTTGGGCCGATATTGGTACCTAGGTCCGACCACTTGGTGGGGTGTTGGACCACTTCGCATTGAGGCAGATACGGCCTAATACTGGAATTTCATGGTAAAGAAATTCTGTAGTCTGGTAATGGTCAGTGTCCGATGACAGCTCATTCGGCTGCGCTGCTGATGGATGGGTGGCGATAGCATGGAGACAGTGATGAGAAATGGAAGAACTTTGGAATCTACGGGTCCAGACCTCCGGATTTAGATAATGACGGAAACCTTCCATTCAGAGTCTATCGTACGCTGCCCGTAATTACTGGTAAGTGAAGGCGGTGTGCGGTTGGGCATTGAAAACCCACTAGTTCCTTGGCAAATAAGTGGGAGCACAGGCTGACTGGGTTGGCCCCACCATTGGTTCTCTATGGTGTATCGATCACTGGAGGTTGGACTCGTGCTGGCAGTTGTTAACTCCATATACTGGAGGAGATATGAAGAGACTCCCGCTCTCAAAGAAAGACTGGGCGGTGAGCAGCAACCCACTCCGGTTGTGTTCTGGCAAGACTCTAGGGGTATGAATACAAACCTGGCAAGACCACATGCTTGGTATCTGAGGGCGAGGGTCTCAGAACCTTGTGGTAGGGTGTACTTGGCCGTACTTGTGAATCAGGTTGAAGCTTTGAATTTGGTTACTTCAGGTGCTTGGCTGGGCAACCTGCGATGAGAGGGCGTGATCCCTCTTCCCCACCGATTGGGCGGTCGTAGCGCGGGATGGCCATCTGGCTAAGAGCGCTACGTAAAAATATAAAAGTA